>CAUZXS010006433.1:0-111133 GCA_963585895.1 Sepioteuthis lessoniana
AAAATATAAAATCTTTACTTTAATTAGCAGTACATATATCATTAAAAAAAAGATATCATCTGATTGCAGTACAAATCTTTGTTTCTTTGTGAATATTTGTATTATTAGAACTGTTTCAGAGAAAGTCTGATAGATTTATAATTTTTCTGCTGTTGTCATACACCAGTCATAAAATTAACCTGATAGTCAAAAAGATATTCATACAAGTACAATGAATAATCGATTAGGAGTTTCTTAAAAGTAAACTGAACAGTAAGGTATAATAACTGAATTTAAAAGTTCTTTTGAAATAGAAATGGGAAAAGATAAAATTGGCGATGGGAAGATCTGTTGGTTTAACATCAGAATAATTAGAAATCCTACTTACTATAGTGAAAAGTTTCCAGGTATTTTGTTCAGAATTGAAGTGTATGCATTTACCAACTCCTTCACACAAGCTAGATGTAATACAAGGTCAATTTTTAAACAAAGTTTAATAGGTTTGAATTCAGTGCTTTTCCTTCTCCTAGATCAGTTGCCATACCAAAGTCAGAGCCCAGTCTGCCTTACTATTTACCCATAGCTGAAGAGAGAATAGTTGTATCCATATCTTTCTCTAACTGAAGTGTAGTATCTGTTTTCATAACCAACAGAAAATGAATGGAACAATTTTTAAAATTCAAAATTTTTAGATTAAGAAAAATTAAGACTTAATTTTCATGTTATTTTATGATTATGATGGATAAATAGTTTTGTGAACATTTAGGATCTTTTTATCATTCAAATGCCTCTTTTATGTTAAGGCTTTTTAAAAAAAGTTTCTTAAGATTTCGTTTTTCCGTTTTTTTTTATAAGGCCATACTATTTATGTTTCAAATCTTACACAACACAAAAAATACAATTCTAAGCTAGACCATTGACAGTGAGTTCAATTCCCACTGGTTAACCGATGCTTGAGTTGTACTAAGCTAAACTTGACAGCTATAATGAGTGCTTCAACCAAATAAGGGGGATAATTCAGGGTGACTTGGTTTCGAAAATAAACAAAGTCACATGCGGAAAAACACACCGCTTGTCTCTCAATTCGAATCTAAGTAACTTGAGGTTGGGAGATGATGTAGACAGCCAAATCGTCTTTTTAAAGCCACAGAAAACAATTTTACGAATTAAAAACTCCGTCAACTGAGTAGTGGACAATCACTGACTATTTTCGTATTTCTATGAAATTGAACCCTGAAGAATATGTCTGTGTGTAACCTGTTTCTCCTCCATTGTGAGAAAATTTTATGAATTATACCTATTAACTGTAATGTCTGATTATGTTAGATTTCCAAGTACGTAAGATTATTATGTGTTTTTGTTTGGAAGTATTAATGATCATGTTTAAAAACATTCAGTATCAAAATCATTCGTTCGTTTGTTTGTTTGTTTTTTAAGAGAGTAAGGAGAAAATTTAAAATGTTAAAAAAGCCCTTGCCTGAATAATTTTTTTAGAATTTTATTTTCTCTGAAGGAGACAATAAAAACAAATGTTAACGAACAACTGTCTTCCATGGTTTTAAACAAAAAAACATCTCCATTCGAAATATTTGAAAGTTATATTCATTGCTTATTTTTTATATAAATAAAAAAAATGTATGTTGCCTTATCAAATATGATTGTTGGAAATATTACTCATTTTGTTTTTCTCTCGTCCTTCTGTCTAAGTAAGTATGAAGTTAAAAAAGAAAACTTCTAAAAGCATATCAATCTACAATATGGGTCAAGTGGAAAAAGTAACCTAATATGTGTTGCGATTTCAGTTGGCGCCAATAGTTGAAGCGTAAATTTAACGAATTCCATGTCTGTGAATAGAAGCTCCTTGCCTTTATTCTTCTTGTCGTCTTAATCCACTTCTTTCAATTGAGTAATAATCCGTAGAAATCCTTAATGAATAATTTAAGAAATAAATCATGCAATATATTCACCTTATCAAAATATAAAAAACTTGCCGTTTACCTAGTTTTCATAAGTTTGAAATTGCAGAAAATCATGTATATTTTTGTAATGTTATTAAAATTATTTTTGTAGTTTTACAAAACCTTGCAACCAAAATATTATTGTGTCAATTTTTATGGTCTAAATTCTCTGGTTTCAGACAAAAAAAAACAAAAAAAACAACACCCATGCCTACAGTTGCAAAAAGGTACACCGCTCAAATTTTAGTCGTATTTTAAATTAAAACACCTGACCAACAATAGTAGTTATAATACTATGGGTCCGGTAAGAATTATATCTTAATAGAAAAATATTTTAGCATCAAAAATTTTTTATGGATTAAAGAGGCGGTTGATTGACTTAGAAATAAAATAAACGAACAAAATTTAAATTACAATAAATGGTATAGTAGTATTTTATTTCTTAAAGTAAATAATATAATTGAAATGATTTTAAAAACTTCGAATATCACTTCTGAAGTAATTTTATTGTGAGTTAGTCTTTTTATTGCCTAGATTGTCAAAAAGACCTCCAGCTACCGAACGTGCAACAATGGACAAGAGTTTTAAAAATTTTAATTAAGTAGACCAGTTATAGTCAAATACAATATCTACGTTAAGATGGTTTAGTAAACATGACAATCCTAGTTTTTATTTTTTTAAATCCATTTAAAAGCCCGGTAGCAACTCGAGAGATTAAAAATATGGCACGTGTTAGTTAAAAAATAAACAGAAAAAGAACTTTGGAAAAAAGGGATAAGCCAATGAAAAGAATAGAATCTACTTAAAATCACGTGTTGACCCCATTTAAGAAAATTTAAAGAAATGTTTCCTTTCTCAAGCTTTTTTATTTCTCTTTTTAATAAATGAAAAAAAAAAAATTTAACACATTAACTGCAGAAACTAGCCCAGGTTAAAAGTGCAGTAAAGGTAACATGAAGGCGAACTTTTTTGCCCTTATTTTTCCAATGCAGGTATTACCGTACTTTTAACCAGAGTTAAAATAATTTTTCACTTTTCCAAAAGTGAAAGGGACCAAAATGTAAATTTGTCAAAAGAAATATTCACTTCAAGTAACCAATGAAAACATTTTTATACGTAAAAAAAATAAAAATAAAAGCAAAGAACTGGCAATTCATAAGCTCCAACATTGGACATAGCGAAGACAAGAGACGCGTGTATTTCGACGAGAAACCAACAGACAAAAAATTAAACTTTTTTTTTAAGTTGGTCAATGTATATTATTCAGATTTGCAAAAAGTATATATCACATATTTGCGCATTTGATCAACACTAAATCCTTTCAAAGAAACTTGAAGATAAAATAAATGGTATTAAACATCTAAAATGAAATTAGGGAAAAAAACATTCAATCGGCAGTAGCAGCTGTGTTTACATGTCAGTACACATGGCGCACTAACAGGAAGTGAAAATGGCGCGAAAATAAAGGACAAAAGCTGTTCCAGTAAAGAAGACTTTCTCCCACGTTACATTAAAACAACAATTTGTACAGAGGGAATCCTCAACCAACATGGCGTATCGGAGCACGTTGTAAATAGGTAGGCTCTTTCGAGAAATAAACGCCTTCCCACATGATCTAGAAGGAAAACGCAAGCGCACCAGACACTCACTAGAACTTAGGTCATTGCACTGACCTTTGACCGAGTGCGTCTTGACCTGCCGCTAAGGGTCGAGAAAAGATAGCAAATTGCATGTATTTCGATTTTTTTGCGTTCATAAACTAATGTAATTTATAAGATGCTGTTTTTTTTTTAAAGATAAGTCTCAAGTTAACTACTAAGAAGTTTTGACACAATTTAAATAGTATTGTTACTTTTGAACGTTCAGTCTCTGAGAAGAGGAAGAATTTTTCATCGAAAATTTTTACCGTAAGACGGTGTAAAAAGCAAACTGCTGCTGCTGCTATTTATTTGCCATTCTTTTAGTACTGAAAGGAATAAGATATTTTTTACCAGTTTAACAGCGGTCAGTTTTATTTAAGTACAATATCTACGATGATGAAGAGGAAGCTCACTAGACTAGTTGAATAGATAGGTGAAAGACTGGTGAACGCGAGGTTTGGGCTAGCACCCAATATAATCAAAGTGCTTGTAAAAGTTCACTCACTCAGAAGAATGCAAATTGATATGAAAATTAAGGTAGAGCAAAATGTAAGATTCTTCGATAAAGCGAACAATTAATATTCACTTTTTCATTAAACTTTGCAGAAATTTAGAATATAGCTTAAATGCCAGGTTTGTTTTTGTTCACTAAGTCAACCATTCCAGTAACTATTTTTTATTTTACAAATGCAAATGAAATTTTTCATTGACTACTATTCAATCAGTGAGCAATATAAAAATTACAAGCATCACTACCACAACCAATTTTCTTTGACAATTTTAGTGTCCTGGGTATTACATTTAACTACATCCGGTTGTAAGTCTGGAGTACTCCTTCGTTGCCATTACTCTCAGGGCCACTATGAGCCGAAGTGATAGCACCTGTCAGGGCCCTCTATATGGGGCTAATAGATATGTTTGAATATTTTTTGTATTGAATACGAGTACTTGATATAATTTAACTAAATTATTTATATTAGCAGTAATAGTTATTTGAAGAAATAATTATTTACTAAGGATTATTATTCGTTAGTTGAAACCATATAATTGTGTGCAAAGAAATGATTATTATTGAATAATTACTTAAAACCATATAAAAATAAATGTATATAAATAATTAGTTTTGGACAGAAATTCTTGAAATGATACAATGATGTGCAAATTATTTGTATTAGATAAGAATACTTGATATAGGTGTGTAAACAAATGATTGCAGACCAAAAAAAGGTTCCCTAGAGATTTTTTTTTTAAAAATGAGATTATATGCCGTTAAACAAATAAACCAAACCTTTAACATTTTATTTACCACTGAACAACAATTTAGAGAGCTTATGGAATTTACAAGAATGAAAAAAGAATCATGTTCTTTTTCAGGACGATAAAACTGTTTTAAAAAGGAATTTAAAAATTAATGATTAATTTTCTATTATTTACTGTGTGTGTGTGTGTGAGAGAGAGAGAGAGAGAGAGAGAGAGAGAGATTTTTTATGCTATGAATATTTTTTACGGTCTTGTTCTAAAAATAACTGCTGGTTTTGGTTATAAAATTGATAATTTATACACAGTAGTACGAGTATAAAATAGCAGTAGTAGTATTGTTCTATCTTCTGAAACGTGAGTGTGTTTAATTAGAACAACAATATGTCCTTGTGACCTAATTCCATGCACCATCTTTGAATAACAATAAGTGGTAAACATCTCGTAGGATTTCTTCTAGTTTCTTTCTCAATCATTTGCTGGAACAAATGAAATGGGTGACACAAGTCGAAGCACAAATAAAACTACATGTTTAGGAAGTATTATTGGCTTTGTACAATGTGGTTGTTGTGTAAGATCACGAAAAAAAATAAAATAAAATAAATAAATAAATCAGTTAGCCACACAAGAATTAACAATCCCTATTCAAAGACTGACGTATCCCGTCTTAGTAAATTTTTACCTTCTCCCACTCTTATTCTCCTTACCTGGACACGCCTTTTAAAGAATGAAAACTCATTAAAAAAAACATGATGGATATTAAAAGATTTTTTAGAGCGCATATCCTAATTTCTTCTAACGTATTATTTTCTTTAAAAATATGGTAAAAAAGAAAATCAGCACTGGACATATTTAATTTTGTATCATTCAGCAGTATGATTTGTTTATGATAATTTAATTCGTGGTTGACCCGAAGAGAAGTACAGCTGCTGTGTCGCATTTTCTACCGGACCCCCACACATACACACGACCACGTGTATTCAAATTTCTTAACTGTAACATTTTCGTTCTTGTTGTCGATATTACCTCCATATATGTTAAGGTGTCAAAGACGATTTAATATTAGAATCAATTCAATCATTATCATCATTATTGAGAAATATTCCCAAACGACATTTCAAGGAACATCACTGAAAGCACAACAGCATGTTATACTATATTTTTATAGATTATTAATTTTGCTGTTACGTTTTTAATACTTGATTACTTCTTTATTTATTATTACTTTTAAGTGATTTAGACTCTAACTCAAAAAGTTTATGAAAATAAAAAAAATGAATATCGATGATTTTGAAAAATTTCCCTCACTCATTTAAACTTTTTATTACAAAATCTCAAATTGGGGGGAAAACAAAACAATACGGCTAATTTCTTTTATTTGGATTTGAGAAAAAGGGCCAAAGATATTCCCACCAAAAAAAATATCGTGACTACTTTTCATTCCTAGGGCTACCAAATTCCATCCAAAAGTGGACTTACCAAAAAAATTTAAGCAAAAAAGTTTATTCTTGAATGAAAGATATTTTCATTCAAGCATTTCATTTTTTTTTTATAATCATCATCAATATCAAGTAAGAATTATTGTTTGTAAGTTAAAAAATGATCACGTTTTATTTTTGCAATAGTATCAATTGCACTTTAAAATAAATTTATGATAATTTTCTTATTAAAAAAAAGTATACATTTAAAAGATAATTCCTTCGGTAACACTGTCGTCAAAATAAAGAAATAAATACGTTTAAGGAAATAAACGATAACTGACTTTTTTTACCATTGACATAGTAAAAGTATTTTATCGATAAAACTGACTCTATCGATTGTATTGATTAATTCTTGTATAAAACAATTGAAAAAGAAAAAAAATTAAGACAATGTTTTGAAAACCTGAGGACTTTTCCTTGCTTTAATAAATACAAAACACGATGGTGATCACGTGACCAAACATGCTTTCTTCCAACATGTGAGGTGGTCCTGTCCTCATTTGTACTGAGTTAGTACTTTAAGTTTCCAGCCCTAACAATAAAAATTAAAATTAACAAACTTTCTTCGTTTCAGCGACTGGGAACGTTAAGATTATTACGTTAATTACTACTCACTCATTAATTCAGAGAACGAATTACTTAAAATAAATCATTCATTTTATATGAGACTGTAAAAAGAAAAACATAGTAATTGTCAGCTAAAAGGATCCGATAGAGACAAAAATCGTTTTCTTTCATACAATAATGCATATTATTGTTCATGAATAATGAAATCTGTTTCGGTGGGTGAGTCAAACTTATAAACTTTAACCTCGCTCTGAATGAGGTGAACCAACATATACAACGGTTTGGGGTTAAATGAATCAAACAAAAACTCTCTCTATCTCTCTCTTTACCTCTCCTCTCCAATAAGAGAACCGTCTTTTATTTTAGTTTAACAACTGCGGATATGAGTGAGTGTGAGTTCCTTCGTAAATAAATTAAATAAAATAGGAAAGTTTAAATACGACACTTCGAGACAAAATACGCAGAAGCAAAAACTGTACAACAGAATTTCTTGGGAAAATATAACTGTATTGGTCAATGATTAAAAATCAAAGATCAGGCAAATAATAAGCGATGGTTCAGTATCAAATTTAGCATTTTTTTAGGACGGTACTGGAGTATTGAGTGAGGCTCGTCAATAACACTCAGAGTTGTTGCAACAAATCGCGTGTTATAAATATTCAACGCAAGTATAAAAACAGTGAACATGTAATTATATAAGATACAGAATTGGTGAAACTCATTATCAGAGGGAAACTAGAATTGTTGTTATTTAGTAGTCGCAATAATAGTTCTTTCCTCTCCAATAACAGATAGTGGTGATTCCTGCACTATCAAATTCACAAGTTGTCTTTTAAAAGGCGAATGATAGATAAGAGAATTTCTCTCAAGAGAAAAATATAATCTTAATTGCAACTTGAGACCTTTTTTTCAGATACGAAGAAAAATTACGAACACAAAATCAGAAGGAATGCCCAAAGAAAAAATCCCTTTACACTAAAATGTACATAATCACGTGCACGAAAGAAACAAAGGGGTGGGGGTAACATATTCACGTGACTACTTAAAGTAGTCATGTGATCTCCTGTCTGTACCCTTTCTTAAAGTTTCAGTTCAAGTGTACAGAAATAAAAATAGAAAAAAAAAAATCAATCACTGTGTTTCGCCGTTTACTTTGTTTTAATTTGGAGGGGGGTCTATATACCTAATCCGTCTTTGATATTATTTTTAAAACAAAAATATACCAAAGTCAAAATTCCTAAATAAAGTCAACTCGTAATATAAGACATGGTAAAAAAAAGGTTACGCTCAGAGGAAGCAGATAATTTTTTTTTTCAAACCCTTAGAAACAAGAATAAAGGAAAAGTGGTTGGTGTGTGTGTCTGTGACTAAGCATGCTGTACATAAAGGCCACTAAAGAGGAAGTAAGTCGGAACCTTTTTTTTTCGTTTTACTCACAGAGGGAAAGAGAAAGAGGAGTGCCACTGAAAGATCAACTCCCTTTTTGAATTCAAATAAGGACTATAAATCATAAAAAAAATAAGATGTCTGTTACTTCTACTACTACTACTCAAAACGATTTGCACTAGCAGGTATGGTTCAAGTGGTAGAAGAAAGAACCAAATGTTATATCAGAGCAGCAGAAAACAGATTTTAAAATCTGAAAAGAATATCGTTTCTCAAAGTCAGTTTAGCTTTTTAAATTTCCCTATATAAATATCTAAATAAGTCCCAATAGTAAAAAAATTAATGGATACATATATTACAAATTTACAAAGATGGAAAATTTTTATTTCAAACCACAGGTCTTTTTTTATAATTATTGTTTTGTTTTTTGTTTGTTTTTGTGGGGAGGCTTAAATCAGAAATAAACTTTTCAAATTAGCAATAAGTTATGTTTCAATTTCTACTCGGCTAAGTGGTAGTTGCACAGTTAACCTTTAATCTTCAGAAACTCTCTAGTAATTTACTAAGCTTTTTGCTTAGGTGTGGCACAAGGCCGCATAACTGGGACACCCAATGAGATTCGAACTCATTCGTAAAGGTTTGCTAGTCTAGCTTGCTAACCATTATACCACTTGAGGCGCCTCTTCAGATACTTTCTTGCTGAACTTGCAAAATTAACAAACTATGTATGTAGTTTTTTTTTGGGGGGGTGGGGAGGGGTTCATACATCTTTGGGAATTGTCCTCGTCTTGGGTACCTTACATGGTGTTATAGGATTTACACTACTATATTTTTAAGATGGCCATGATACAAGAAAATTCTAGAAAATAGGATACTGATTCACTTGTTCCCGAAACAAAGATGGTGGTCGTCGGTAAACTAATTAGTTTCGAGAACCTATTGGTCAGGAAAGTCACGTGATTTATGCTCCTAACTACATCCACACCTTTGATTTTATCCCACGCAAAATAAACCGTGTGTTTGGAGCCGATCACATGACAAGGATTAGCCATATACTCACGACTTCCAATAACCAATTCTCTTACATTTTGACTTTGCAGGCTAGTGACACACAGCTCAATACACATAACATGGGTGCGTATATATGCTACGACCCTTTTCTTTCCTGATCTGTCTTTTCGGCTGGACTTGTTCCAGTCTCGAACACAGCCTCAGACATTTCGTCAAATCTCAAAAGAGACAAACGACCAACATGGGAGAAAACACGCCTTTCTAAAATACATCTATAGTCTACAGGACACTTTTAATATTTAGTCTTTCACCATAATATTCGTGTTAGTTACATACACACATGCACATACACACACACTGAGGAATATTTAACAAGCTATATTAAAATATTTGTAATGTTTTGTAATGTTTCATTTTTATGTACTTGTTGATATATAAATTTATTTTTGTTTGTATTGCTTTGTTTTGAATGTTCTTTTATCTGCGTTGTTTACATGGTCTGCTTTTCAATAATGAGCCACCATAAATTGTGGGAGCAACATTATTCAACAAACCACCCCACAGTGTAATGGTTTGTAAGCTGGGTTAATAGACCATTGTTAGTGAGCTCGATTCTTACAGGGTACTCCATACTTCTGGCTTTGTTCCACAACTAAGCTTAATAAATAACTATTGTCCTCATGTAGGTTGTTATATTCAAAATGTTTTGACCACAGTATTCTCTGGCCTTCTTCAGGTGTCTTTTGTTGTAGTCCATAACTTTCAGTGAATTTTTAACCAAACCCTTCATTTAATACAAGAGAGTAGATTGTTTTCATTCCACTGTCTATGCTTTGAGATATCTCTTAGTTATTTTGGTTTTGTGAAGTTGGGTTTTTTTTTTGGTTTTTTTTTTTGCTGAACCAGAGATTTAACTCCTGACTTTTAGGTAGACACCAACTTGAAGCTCATAACCAATGATTAATATCCTCTCACCCACTGTCCCTTAAAACAATTCAGATACCAATCTTTATGAGCCTTAAACCTAATGACATTTTCTCTGCCTCTTCAACCAGAGCATGTATGTTTTGGGTTTGTTTTTTTTTTGTTTTTTTACAAAACACATTCAAACTTCCCTTCAGAACAAAGATATCTTTGTTTAAAGCTATCTCATCTTTTCACTAAAAAAAAGGTTGTGAATAGCTGCTATATTAAGCATTCTAATAGTATTAAATGATATAATTTCTCTGAGCCCGAAATATCAAGTTATATGTTCTGAGGGTTTAATGGGGGGCAAACTGAGTGCAACGGTTATTTTTGTAGGAAATGGAATCAGTGACTTAAAATTAAAAACCTGGAAGAGGCTGTTTTTATTTCACTTTGCATTAATACCCTTGAGAAAGACATAATATGATCTCTTCTCCTCCCAGCTATGAATAAATGATAGGGCAAACTGGGTTCTTTAACCTTGATAAGGCAACCAGTTTATGGAAAGGAAAACTCTAAATTCAAACAAGCTGTAGTTCACTTTAAAAAATTGACTGGGTCAGCAGGGGCTGCAGAATATACATACTGCATCTCTGCAGAGGGGTAAAACTCCCCCAACAAGTGTCCTGGATATGACAATCCCTGATGGTGAGGCTCTAGTAATTCTGGAGCTTTGGGGAATGTGGAATACCCCTTCATTACCATCTCTCCCAGGTTTACTCTGGCCCGGAGTGGTAACACCAGAAAGGGTCCTATTGATAGGTCAAATAGAACTGTTTGATATTTAAACTACACAAACAAATGACTTATGCTAAACTGAACTGTTTCATCATTGAACTGTGTAAATAAATCACTGAAGTTTAATTGAATTGTTAGTGATACATAGCAATACTAGGAACCATTTAACTTAATTGATATGCTAAGCTGATTGGAACTCTTTGATCATTTAACTGTAAGTAAACAAATGACTGATGTTTAATTGAATTGTTAGTGATACATAGCAATACTTGAGAAAATTTAACTGAGTGCAAACAAATGATTAATAGTAAATAGAATTATTTGTATTGAATAGAAATAAGTGAAACTATTTAACTGTATGACAAAAATGAGTTCAGGCTCATTTAAAAATGTTATCTACAAAATGTGTCAGGAAACCATGTATTTAATATATATGTATAAAAATGGATTTGGCATTAAATAACCTACAATGGTTGATATGCTATAAAACCAACCCTATCCTAGTTGTGGCAGAGTTGGATAAATACATACAAATCTGAGTGTAATGGTTATTGTTGAAGGTAATGGAATCAGTTACCTGCATTCAAATCTTGGAAGAGGATGTTTGTGCTTCACTTTGAGCAAATGGCCAGCTATGAGTAATTGATAGGGCAGATTGGGTTCTTTAGCCTTGGAAGAAAATTTGAATTCAAGCCAGCTGTACTCTGCTTAAAAAAACATTGACAATGAGTCCCATTCTGCTCATGGTGAAGGTATTAGGTAAAAACACAGTCAGGAGTAAATGATTTATGAAACCACCTTTGCTAACCATTACACCATGAGAGACACAACAATGATGATAATTATAGATTTCTTTTAACCTTTCATATTTCATATTGTTTTGTTTTTTTAATGTTTTTCCCTCCACTTTGAAATTTCCATATTAATAAAATCATTCCTCTAGAAATATTTTTTTAAATCACTTATTTCTTTTCTGGACATTGTTCAGTCTGAAGATAATGTCTTTCACCAAGACTTCTTCTCATTTCTTTTTACCCACCATCAATTTTTTCCAGTGTACAGCAATTAACAGCATGAGGTAGAGGGGTTGGGTAAATACATACATTTATACTGTTGATAGAAAGATTCAGAGTAAGGAACCAGTTTAAAACTTTTAAAATCTGTAATATCTCCTTTTTTATTTCCCCAACATGATAAGGTGTCTCTGAGCAAAATGAATCAGATGAATGCACCAAAGAAAAATGTGAAAGAGTAAGCAAAAAAAAGAAAAATATTTGCAAATACCTTTACTGAAAAAAAAAATTATTATTTGTGGTTGACATGAAGAATACAATGGTACTAATCTTGAACAGAAGTTGGTCATTTGCCATCAGCAAATATATGTTCAAATGTTAAAGTGGATTATTAAAGCTAACATCAGCCAATAGTCCGAATGCTAAAAAGGTTAAATGCTGGCACCACAAACACCCAACAGCTGAATATCAATGTAACCAAATTCTAAAAGGATGATGTCATTATTCTCAAAGGAATTGTCAATATCACATACTCTTTATGGGTCGATCACCAATACCACTAATCTTGCTGAAACTGAAAGCACATACTACTAACACAAGAAAGGTACCTCATTATGGTATAATGGTTAGGAAGCTTATCTTAAAGATCATTAATAATGAGATTGATACTCACTGAGTGTCGCATAGCTATGACCTTGTGCTAAAACTAAGGTATGCTGAACGAAAAACTACCACTAACCCCAAAAGAGGACTGAGTTCCAATACAACTAATCTAAGGAGTGTAATCATTTACTTAGCTTGGTTTAGTTTAGCATGAGGCCAGAAGTATGAGAGCACTCAGTGAAAATCAAAATCACTAACAATGGCCTGTTAGTTAAACTCGCTAACCATTACACTATAAAAGGTGTCCTTAATATCCAAAGGATATAGTGCTAAATATTACTAAACTAAGAATATCCAAATAACCAAAGCCATAAAATCTAAGTAAGGGTCAATACTCCAAGCCTGAAAAGGCATAATAAACTATAAAAAGGGTTTAGTGCTACCATTATTCTAATCTATCAATATACTTGACCCTAATGAGAGTGAACAACACCTTTAACCTTAAACAGTTTAAATATCAGCACTGTTAGATTGGTTGGTTGGTTTTATGGCATATCAACCTTTGAGGGTTATTTAATGGCAAATCCATTTTTATACAAATAATCAGTTCTATTTCAAACAATTCAGTTTAGCATTAGTACACAGTTTAACATTTCTATTTCAAGCTATTCAGTTTAGTCAAACAGTTCTAATTCAAACAATTCAGTTTAGTATCTGAATATAGTTTTTGTCCACACACAGTTAAATGTTAAAACAGTTCTATTTCAAGTAATTCAGTTTAGCAGAAATATGCAGTTTAGTTCTATTTGACTCATAGATAAGGCCCTATCAGGTGCTACCACTCCAGGCCAGAGTGGACCGGGGAGTGATGTCCATGAAGGGGTACTCCACATTTCTCAAAGTTCCAGCATCACTGGAACCTCACCATCAGATTGTTTAGTGTCATGTCCAGGAAATTCGTTGGAGGGGGATTACTCCTCTGCAGAAGTGCAGTCGGTATATTCTACAGCCCCAGCTGACTGGGCAATGTTAGATTGGTAGGTTGGTAGATTGGTATGGCATGTCAGGTCTTGTTGAATTATTTTATATCAAAGTTACTTTAATAATTATTGTCTTGAATTATGTGATACAAAGATGTATCTTCACAATCATTTTAAACAGATAAGCACTTTATACTTAGTAACAATATCAATGTTTAAAGAGCCAATGTATTAATATATTTCAAAATCATTTTAAATAGTTGCAATATCAATGTTTTAAGAGCCAATACATTAATGTCCCACAGAGGTGCACATGGCATAATAGTTATTGCTGGTGGAAATGGATTCAGCAACCCAAGTTCAAATCCTGAACAAGGCTGTCTGCATTTCACAAAGCACCAATACCCTCGGGAAATGTATGAATCCAACTATTCTTCCTCCAGTTATGAGTAAATAACACATCACTCAATAAGTCCGGGCTTGATATATAGATAGCACCACTAATAAAAAAATCTATATGATTTTTATAAAGTACTAACCTTCAAATGGTATGTGTCAAAATTTAAGCCCGATCAGATTATTAATATACAAATTCAAATTATTTAAGTGAAGCTACAGTTGCAATGGTCTGGGAGACCGGGGTTCAATCCCAGGTTGAGTCCTATCAAAGACTAAAAAAAAAAAAAAGAAAAAAAAAAGGTACTTGATGCCGCCTCGCTTTACACTCAGCATTATAAGGTAAGGATCAAAGGTAAAGTGGAGCAATCCAGAAAAAGGAGTAGCGCCCTCCTCTACAGCTCACTGTAGTAGCTATTGAAAAGGGAGCCTTCAGGTCACACTCGACTAAGGTCACCAACTTACTTTTACAGTTGCAAATTTTCAAAACAATGGAAAAATCTGAATTTCATGTGTTCATAAAGCATTGCTTTCTGATGGGAAAAAATACTGTTCAAGCAAAGCAATAGCTTGATAAGTGTTATTTGGACTCTGCTCCATCAGAAACAATTGTTAAGAGGTGGTATACTGATTTTAAATGCAGTTGTACAGACACAAATGATGCTGAATGCTCAGGTCACCCAAATTTGGCAGTTATCCTGGAAAACACCAAAAACTCCACAAATTCATTTTGGTTGATTGTAAATTGAAGTTGCGTGAGATAGCAGAGGAGTCAGAATGCAGTGTATTCACCATTTTGCATGAACATTTGTCAATGATAAACCTGTGTTCAAAGTGGGTATCGTGTTTGCTCACAGTTGATCAAAAACAACTACGTGTTAACAATTCAGAGCATTTTTTGCAACTGTTTCAACACAACAAAAATGAGTTTTTGCGTAAATATGTGACAAAGAATGAAACATGGATCCACCACTTCTCTCCGAAGTCAAATTGGCTGTCAGCTGAGTGGGCAGTAGCAGGTGAAAGTCATCTAAAGAGACCAAAGATGCAAACATCAGCAGGCAAAGTTTTGGCCTCCATATTTTGGGATGCACAAGGTATTTTGTTCATCGATTACCATGAGAAAGGAAAAACCACCAAAAGCGAATATTATATAGTATTATTGGTGTGTTTGAAGGAAGAAATCACTAAAAAAACAGCTATAAATGAAGAAGAAAAAGTGCTATTTCACAAAGACAATGCACCGTGTCACAAGTCAATTGCAACGATGGCAAAACTACATAAATTGCACTTTAAATTGCTTCCACACCCACCCTATTCTTCATATCTGGAGACCTCAAAAGAATGCTCCAGGGAAAGAGATTTGGCTCCAATGAAGAAGTGATATCAGAAACTGAGGTGTATTTTGAGGCCAAAGACAAATCATTCTACAAAAAAGGTATTGAATGATTAGAGAAGCATTGGAATTAGAGTATCACCCTAGAAGGAAACTTTGTTGATGAATAAAGTCAAATTTTGCTTAAAAGTTATTTTATTAGTTCAGCCCAGGACTTATTGAGTGGTGTGTTAGCAAGGCAGACTGGTATCTTTAACCTTAACTTGTCAAAGAGAAGGAAAACTTTTTATTCAAACCAGTTGTAGACCTGGAAAGGGATGGGCTTTGAAAGGCTTTCTGCCCCAGACACACTGTATGAGTAGCACTCCCACAACCAAACCTGATTATAGGACCAGTAAGAGCATTAATATAGTTCAAAATCATTTTAAATATTATCTCAAAAAGATCTATTTGACTCATGAATGAAACCCTAACAGGTATTAGTAATTTACAAAGCTCTTTGCTTCGATGTGGCACAAGGCTGAATGAATGGGGCGCCCAATTAAACTCAAATTCACTCGTGTAGGTTTGCTAGACTAGCTTGCTAACCGTTACACCACCAGAAGTGCCCATGGAAATATTTCTATTTGTCTTATCTCTATCGTTCAGGTATTAACAGTCCAGGTCAGAAGGAACTCCCCACCCCCAGGAGTAATGGCAACAAAGAGGGTGAACCCCTACACTTCCCAGAGCTCCAAAACTGGAACTTCATCACCAGATGCAGTTTAACTTCATACCCAGGACATAAAAATATTAAGGCTAAAAAAAATGTAAATATATTAATATTCTAACACAAAAAATTTTTGACAATTTCATCATCACTAAATCAAGAGGGTTTTGTTGATATCATCCATTCTGAATGAATTAATTAATAACGTTTTTATTTACTGAACACAACTGAAATGAATATTAAAACAATTCACAAAAAAATATCCAGACCCTAAATCAACCAATTGACATATGGCAGAAACTTAAAGGGGACAAGGAGATAAAAATCAGGAGGAAAAGTTGATGTTTTTTATCTTTTTATTTTTTTATAGAGGTAGATTAGGAAAAAAAAGTTGACCAATCACAATGCAGTGTGCCCTGATGTAGGTTAATGTTGTAGTGTTCAGCTGTGTATATAAATGTGCCAAAGAATGTAGCAGGGTACTCTTACCAACCAAACAACTTCTGCATGGCTGAACAGTCAATGCCCTAGAAAGATGTCCAGCCCTGACCTTAAGTAGAAACATTTACAGGGGCTTTGTTAAGGAGCCAAAATATTTGATGAATATCAAACTATAAACATTGCTTCTTGCCTGACATGAGGGGTTAGAGACCCTAGTATTATATATATACAAGTTTATACATACAAATTTGACAATTATATCAGATTCATAGAATGATACTCTGGTGTCTACATTTAAATTCCACCTTCCAGCACTTCCATGATAATGGTTAAAAAGAAGAATTTACTACTCCAGACAGTGTTTATTTTGTATAGCTAAGAATATAAGTGATAGAATTACTACATCAAGACAAATAAGAAAATCTAAGAATCAATTTGTCTTATCAATAGAAAGTTATTGTTTTAAACAACTTGTAGATAACAAAAATTGTTTATTTGTACAGTGAAAAACCCTTTTATAAGGCAATCATCAAAACATGATAGAACTTCTGTCCAACAATAGTTGTTACATTTACACATGAATTTTATACATTAAATGTAACAACTATTATAGGACAGAAGTATTGTTCTTGTTTATTCATTCAGTTTTATGATATTCTTGTCCCATGATAGTTGATACATTTAATGTAGGAAATTTATATGCAAATATAACAACCATTATGGGATAGAAATAGTGTTCTTGTTTATTTATTCAGTTTTATCTCATAAGAGTTGATACAAGAGTTGCCTATAAATTTCATATGCCAAATGTAACAAATACGATGAGGCAGTGGTAATATGTGTTTTTTTTTCTTTTTCAATGTGTGTGTGTAAATTTCAAATGACTTTGCATTAAAATTATTTAAATTCTAAGATGAAGTATTTTAGTTGTAAACTTTTGTTAATATTTTTTTCACTTTATTATTGCTTTTCATAATAACTCTTTTGACTAAATACTCTGACAATTAAAGTTAGTAACATGATGTAAGATGTACTCATTTATCAAGCTTAGCTTGGCACAAAGCTAGAAATATGGGACACCTAGTGAGAATCAAGCCCACTAACAATAGTCTGCATACCTAGTCCACTAACTATTATACCACACAAGGTACTGAAGTTATTTACTAAGCTTAACTTAATTTAGCACAAGACCTAATGTATGGGGCACTCAGTGAGAATCAAACTCACAATCACTAACCATTATATCAGGTACCCAGTACTAAGTATATATTTACAAATTGCTCTGCATGAAAAGGATGTGGCACAAGGTCAATTTTTAAGCAGAGTTTAACAGGTTTGAATTCAGTTTTCATTCTCCATGACTGTTTGCCAAACCAAGGCTAAAAAACCCAGTTTATCCAACTATTTACCGATAGCTGGCAGGAGAATAGTTGGATTCATACCTTTTCCAAAGGTATTAGTGTGATGCAAAATACAAACAGTCTCATCCAGGAACTTGAGTCAGCATGTCCATTTCCTATGACAGTAAACATTACACCACAAGCACCCAGTGCAATTGTTAAATGTTTGACGTTTGACAGGCTGCATAAGTTATGTGGATATCAAAACAGGATGCACTTGTGTCTTAAGGTCAACAAAAGACAGCAGTAATGCCACATGAATTGCATGGGTGGCATGCCAGAGGGAAGAGTTACCATGAGGTGTGTTGGCATCTGGAAAAATTATATAACGATGGAAGATTTTAGACCCTTAGCAGAGCGGAGAGAGAGACTAGATGTCACACCACCTGGGCACTGGCCATAGGCTAGATAGCCCAGGGTTAAGAGAGAAAAGTCTGAAATGTACAAGACTTATTAAGTCAAAAGTAGATATGATTGCAGAAGAAAATAGGCACTTTTAGCGAAGGCCTGTGTAGTTGAATTGACCTGAACCAATCTAGTGAAAGAAGCACCAAGAAGAAACGAAGATGATTAAATGTTTTAAGTCAGTCCTGTACCAGCCTCATGGAGACAGGGAAGAAAAAAGGTTCTCTGGAGATATTGTATCTCTCTCTGGTGTAAATCTTAGCAGTTTTGTTACAAACAAAAAGAAGAAATATTTTTATACATTAAGTGTTGTCATCATTTTCCATCATCTCCCTGTATACAACACAATGTAAGAAGTTTATATTTGCACAACCAATCTGCCATGAGCAAAATGCTACACAAGATCAATTTTTAAGCAGAGTAAAGCTCATCTAGAGTTAATTTATGCCGAATGGTTAGTAAATCATGTTCATCGTATGTTCTTATTTACACTTTTTATATATTCGTTTCTTAAGAGGTTTTTCTGAACAAGGTCCTATCAAATACAAATGATATTTAAACAGAACTATTTGACCCATAGATGGAAAATTAACAGGTGTTACCACTCCCATTCAAAGTGGACCTGGGAGTAATGGCAATAAATAGGTACTCCACACATCCCAGATCTCCAGAATTGAAGCCTCACCATCAGATACAGTTTAGTGATACCCAGATCAACCCTTTGTGGGGTGGTCTAATCCCTCTGTGGGGAATACAACCAGTATATCAAAGCTCCATCAACAGGGTTTTATGTATGAGGCTTTCAGAATAAACACAAAGTTTCATGTACAATTGGGACAATAATGATCAAGAATTCTAATGGAAGCATTTTTCTCTAAATGGTCACAAATTGCACAATACAAAAAAAAATTTACTTAAGTGAAGTAAAACATTCCATAACCAAATTTAAGGAAAAATTTACTTGCTGCTAACAAATAATCCCCTTTTACTATTCCTCAATATAATATGTACCCTGCAATCTATTTATAAACCAGTAAATGATTCCCTTCCTAAATTCTTCAGTATAACAGTAAATAAAAATAAAAATATCTTTACCAAATGCAACATACCAAACACATTTACATATCGACTTTCTTCATATCAAGTTGAATATCAGGCTTGTTAGATTTCATTTAACTTGAAAAATAAGTTTTTAATAAAGTTCATGGGAGTTAAATCATAGATTAGGTATTTCAAGATTAAGTCCTATACGCTAAAGGTTAATTATTCTGCAAAATTTGCATTCCTATAATATCATGGGTGTAGTCCATAGGCTACTGCTCTATTTTTAGTGATGCAACAACAGTTAGGGTCACTCATCAAATGAACTTTACAATGTCACGTCTACTTCCTTCACAATTTTTAAATATAACAACAGTTTATTACAGCTACTGCAAATAAGTGCCTTCTTTAACTAAAAGCTCATCAACTTGGCTATTCTTTTCAAGCTATGCACTTGAGATTATGTGAAGTTTATTAATATAGTATTGCTCAGAAAAAGTACACACTGGCCAATCTTCTTTTAAACTAAAAGATACCAGGATTTTATTATTTCTAATGAACATTATATAATCAGTACTAATATTATTAGATATTATTTATTACTAATCTTTACAGCATTGAAACTGTAGCAAAAAATAGAATTATATATATATATATATAAATTATATGAATTGATATATATGATTTTTGGACAACATATTGCTATTTTTTGGTTATATATTGATAGATTGCTTGATTTTAAAGGCATGTCAACCTGTCTAGGGTTATTTTATGTTTAGGGGTTAGAGGCCTGCATTCATTCTATGTTCATTTTTACATTTTTTGTCTTATTGTTTCATAAGAGGTTGTTTTTTTTTTCATTTTCTTTTTTTGCACTGTTCTATTAAATACAAATAATTTCCTAGGCCCTTAGATAACCTCCTCACTATGCCAGATTGGTTCAAAGACTGTGGGTCAATAGGCTGAATGCATGTTTCAGAGTTTCTCCTTGCCATTCTTTGAGACAACACATTTCTAATTCTTTTAGCCAAGATTAGGGATCAGAAATAATTTTTTTTTAGTTGCACCATTATTTTATAATTAATAAAAAAATTTTTTTTAAAATAATAATACATGAATATCAAGTCAACATAATGTAACAGATGATAATAATTTATTATTTTGTAATAGATTTTAACTTAGAATTTTAAAAATAATAATAAATAATAAATTAATGTGATATAACAGATAACATCTGACAATGTATTTTTCAAAAATCCATCCTTTTCATAAAAATCATTTTCTAAATTATTTCAGAACTGATCACTGTTCTTTTACCTACATTGAGTACACACACAAAACACACACCTGTGGGCCACCCACTCTGGGGCTCCTGACTGAAAATTTGTTTAGTTTTGTTGTGTTTTTAGCATATCAACCTCTGATGGTTATTTAATGCAAGATCCTGTTTATACATATACATTAAATATTAAGTTTGTAAACTAACAGTTTGTAGGTAACATCTTTAAATGAACCAGAGCTCATTTGTTTGCACATAGTTAAATGATTTCAAGTATTACTTTCTAACACTACTAGTTCTAATTGCACACAGTTAAATGGTTTCAAGTATTACTATACAACACAAACAATTCAATTCCACATCAATCATTTGTTTGCACACAGTTAAATAGTCAAACAGTTCCATTTGATCCAAAGAGCCCTAACAAGTACTACCACACTTGTTCTGAGTGAACCTGGGAGTAATGGCAATGAGGAGGTAATCCACATTCCCCAAAGTTCCAGGACTGGAGCCTCACCAGCAAATGATTTAGTGTTATATCTAGGACACTCGGTAGTGGTGTGGTTTTACCTCTCTGCAGAGATGCAATCAGCAAATTCTACAACCCCAGCCAACTGGGCCGAAAATTTAATACATTGTAATTTGTTATTTAACAGCCTGATTATAGGTATGTAGAAACAGGAATTTCTTGGCCAGAGTTCAGGCCACTCAGTTATGGGTACTTCTAGGTAACAGTACAAATATCAATCACTCAGGTTTTAAGAATTAAGAGTAAATATTAAAAGAAAAATTAGGTCATTAAGATGCAACTTTTCATTTCAGAAAAAAATAAAGATGTTAACAAAATTAAAGGCCAATAAAGTGTGTATATATATTTTTGGTCTGTAAGCAGAAATTGAAGTATTGATAATTGATTCAGTGATTAATTTAATGAAGGAACACTGTCTTTATATGTTCATTTTTTATTAATAGAAAGAAAACTAAAAAAAAAAATCCACAAATAAAGTATGAAAGATTATCTGCTTAAGCACTTGAATGAAAATCAACCTTGTTTAGAATATTTTATGAAAAATGGTCAAAATGTTGGAGATATGCAGCTTTCAAAACTTTAATTATTAATAAACTCTCCTAATTCGTTGATGTCAAAAAATCTTAAATATAAATAAATAACAATGATGATATAAAAAAATTCATATTGAATAGAAAATAAAGAAAACTTGTTCCCAACATTCAAGATATTTTAATGGAAATAGGAAGTAGTTGCGAGTTATACAGCAAGAATAATAATTTTTTTAATATCTTAGACAAAGCCTTGTCCATTATTAATTTTTAGAATTACATTTCAGTTACTTTTTATTATCAAAACTGTTATTCTACACTGCAAATTGGGAAAAAAATAAGAGAGACTTACATCCCTTTCACTATGGTAATCTATAAAACAACAACTGTCTTACTGATTAGGTCATAGAGAACACCAACAGCAAATCTAATTATGCAGCTATTTCTTATTTTCCCTGATGACATCACAATCTTAAAGTAATAATATCAATAGTAATAAATTTTCTAATCTACCAACAACTGCAGAATAACAATTTGAGAGTTGCAATAAGAAGCAACTGAAATTGAGTTGAAAAATTATTTTATTCTTTGTGAGTTTTTCACACCAACATTAGCTAGTGGTCTTTCACTGGAGTCTAAGTGACAGCAAGTCTCCTCAGATCTCTAGGACTCAGTATCCTGGCCAATCTCAACAAAGCTGTAGTCTGGATGGTTTCAATGAGGACGATTATTATCATTATTATTAATAAATAATAATACCCCATCACTCCCACCAAGAAAAAGTTTGATCACAATACTTTATTTTAATACTTAACATCACAATTTTCAGAATTAAAACATGACTCAAAGGTTTACACACTTCATAAAATGAAATGAATAAATAAACCTTTAGAAATATTGTCTAAAAATTATTCAATTTGTATAGAGGACTCCGCACAAAGGAATATACATTTGCAAAAAAAATCTAATACATTTATAAATTATGACAGATGAAAGTCAGGGCTAAAAATAAGATAAACTCCTCCATGACAGTCTGATGACAAGATAAAAATAATCAAAACTATGTGTTTATGTGTGAGTACATCAGTGAGAGAGAAAGATTTTCTGACCTAAATTTGTATATCACATGTAACTTTCTCCATCAATAATATATAATTCAAGATGATTGTTTATCAGTAAGAAGCCCATAAACATGTCTGGCTATCAAGCTAATTTGGCAGACTATTGAGAAGTGAGTGTGATCTTCAGTAGTAGCTCCATTTTTGTAACCTTTTGCCAGACTAACTAAGCTTGATAAATATTCATCAACATGTATTTGATTGAGATGAGCTTGAAAGTAAACTTGAATTTAATTCATTATTTTGATTTAGCTCTCAACTACTTGATAGAATAGCAATCATGTTTTATATAAGGTCCACCAAATGTAGTGATTTTCATTTAGAGAGAAGGATCTATAATAATAATAATAATAATTGATCTGAATATTCTGGGACAACATTTACAATTTTATCCAGATCATCATTAAAAATTTAGTGGATTTTACTGTTCTAGCAGACCACAGAGTGAAAATAAAACAAAAAGCTGGACAAAAACCTTGCTAGAGAGCTAAAAAAAGCTGTGAAACATGAAGGTAAAGGTGATACCAAATAGAGTTGGCATGCTTGGAATGGTCCCCAAAAGTTGGGAAAAGAGATTTGGGGAAGTGGAAATCAAAGAAAAAATCAAGACCATCCAAACCACAGCACTATTAAGATCAGAATACTGAGAAGAGTCCTGGAGACCTGAGGAGACTTGTAATCACTCAAACATCAGTGAAAAATCACCAATTAAAATTGGTATGAAAAACTCATAAGGATAAGGATAATGATAATAATAATACTACCTTACATCCCAGAGATGTTGACAGATTACGTGTGTTAAGAAAAGAAGGTGGAAGAGGACTAGATAGCATTGATGCATCAATACAATGACTCAAAGACTACATAGAAAAGTACAAAGGATCACTGATTACAACCACCAGAAACAATACTGACAACATGAGTATCAACAGAACAAAAATAACTAGTAAACAAAAATGGGAAGAAAAACAACTATATGGCCATTTTAAGTGACAAACAAGTGACATCTCACATGAGAAAACTTGGACATAGCTAAGAAAGAGAAACTTTAAGAGAGAAATTGAATCTCTTCAAATAGCAGCTCAAAACAATGCTATAAGAACCAATTATATCAAAGCAAGAATAGATAAGATGCAACAAAACAGCAGATGTAGGTTATGTGGTGGTAGAGATTAAACGATCAATCACGTAAGTGAATGCAGCAAACTAGGATAGAAAGAGTATAAGACAAGACATGACTGGATGGACATGGTGATCTACAGGGAATAGTGCAAGAAATTGAAATTTGACCATATGAACAAATGGTATATGCACAACCCATCCTGGAAAATGAGACATACAAACTCCTCTGGGATTTTGAAATACAAACAGATCACCTAATCTTGGCCATATGATCAGGCCTAATAATAGTCAAAAAAAAAAAGAAAAAAGAAACTTGCCAAATTGTGGACTTTGCTGGCCCAGCTGACCATAGAGTAAGATTGAAAGAAAGCAAAAAGAAGGATAAGTACCTAAACCTTGAAAAAACTGTAACATAGCCATATATGAATATGATAAATGTACATAGAATGTTCATAACATATATACATAGAACATAGGAATCGCGAAACACGAAAAACACAACTTCTTAGTTCAGGTACAAAACTTTTTATTACCTTTGAGTTAAAAGGTTTTTCGACATAAGAAGAGAGATACCATCTTTCTATACTGACTTTTCCATCTCCCCCAAACCATGTGTGACACCTGCTACAAGGCCTCGACAAGCAAGCGAAAGTCAACCTTCTTCCTCTGAGGCAGAACTCAACTCTGATTTTCTCAAATCCCCCCAAATCCTCTGCACACGCTTCTAGTGCATGACATCATTCACATCCCCAAGTCACAATTTTCTATCTGGGATTTTTATTTTGACATCTCTGAATGACCCGTGAACACCTGCGCTCATGTCTGCACCTAACTAACCTATGCACTGAGCCGAAAGGTTCTCAGCCGAACTAAACCCAAAGGCAAGATATATAAAACAAAATCCCTCGGCCATTATATTACAAAACTATGGAATGTGACAGTGATACCAATTGTAATTGGTGCTCTTGGTACAGTAACCAAAAGACTGATACAGACTGGAAGACTTGGAAATAAGAGGACAAGTGGAGACCATCCAAACTACAGCTTTATTAAGATCAGAAGAGTCCAGGAGTTTTGATGTTACTCAAACTCCAGTGAGAAACTATTGGCTGATGCTGGTATGAAAAAACCCAAATGAGTAATAATAATAAACAAGAAAAAAGAACTGGTCATCTAGTGGATTTTCCCTAACCCTGCCAGACAACAGAGTGAAAATCAAAGAATGTGAAAAGATAAACAAATACTTGGACCTTGTCAGAGAACAAAAAAAACAGTGGAACATGAGTGTCTGTGATTCCGATTGTAGTTGGCATGCTTGGAACAGTCCCCAAAGGTTTGGGGAAAAAAAGAGAGGAGGAATAGGAAATCAGAAGAAGAATCAAAACCATTTAGACCATAGCATTGTTAATACCAGCTAGAATACTTAGAAAAGTCCAGGCAACCTGAAGAGACTTGCTGTCACCCAGACTCCAGTTAAAATCCACCAGCTAATGCTGGTGTGAAAAACTCTCAAGGAGTGATATAATTATTCATAGTTTTTTTCAAATCCTGACAGACCCAGTAGTATTATTTGAGGATATTCATGAGACTCTGAATCTACACTTGGATCTTAGCACAAGCCTGGGCTTGGTTGTATGGATAACAAGCAGGTTTCTCTTCTTCATCATACCATTAGTACAACCAAAGGAGTTATCAGAATGATGCTGACACATTCTTAACTGCCTAAGGAATTTTAGCACTTGGTTTTACCAGTCCATGATTGTAAATTATCCTAACATGTATACAGAGGGTTTGAATTCAGAGTTTTCCTTCTAGAAGGGTTGAACTTGCCAAGGCAAAAGAAATCAGTCTACTCAACTATTTACACACAGCTAAGGGAATGGATTCATACTTTTCCCAAGGGCATTAGCATACAATGAAATGTAAACAGCAATGTCCAGAATTTGAATTCTGTCCCACCAAGTCTATTTTCTAGCACACTAACCATTATGCCACCTGTGTAATTTGAAAATAAACAAATAGGCAATTGGAAAAAAAATGGTAGGCACAACAAATTCCATTAATCCTTTAAAATACCACTTTCTTTTTAATGTGCAAAAATCAGTTTTAAGGTTCATGCTTCTGCTCTCCACCTTATATTTTAGAAAAATAATTTTAACTAAAAGCTATCAAAACAAAAATATTGTAATTAATTTCTTTCAGGATAAATTTGATGAAAATGCATTTTTTAAAATTTGGAAACCAGATGTAAATAGAATGAGTGTTAATTAAGTTTAGTAAAGATGGGACCAAAAATTTGTATAAATCCTTTAAACACATAAACCCAATATTTCAGACAGTGTTAGTTTAGAATACCTCATAAAACCATTATTTCAGGCTCAGATCACATAAGATACTGATGATAAAAAAACTTAATTCATCAGCCATTCTCAGCCTTTATTTTGATGGAAGGATGTAATAGACAAAAATATCTGCACTTTATTTTTTTTTGGAATTTTGTAAGCACAGGTACAGGGTATCTGTGGGTCAAAGAGCTAAGGGTTCAAAGGGTTTTTTTTTAAATTTAAAAACTCAAATAATAGAAAATTTATCAAGAAAGAAAGGTATCGCAAGAGACTCAATGCAACACAAAGATTTACATAAAAATATTTATTTCAGCAACCTAGAATTGATATACGAGGTGCATACGATAAGTTTCCAGACTTTTTTTCATATGGGCACTTTTATTGATAGTACACACATGAAACTAGTCCTCTTTGAAGTAATCTCCTCCGACTGCAATGCACTTGTTTTACCGTTCCAACAACTTCTGGAAGGACCCATGGAAGTCCTCTTGTGTGATCGTGTCAATGACTTGCATCGCAGCCTCTTTCATCTCCTCAATTGTCTCATAACAACAGCCTCTGAGCTTAGGGAATAACCAAAAGTCACAGGGAGTAAGGTCTGGACTATAGGGAAGGTGAGGAACTGTCTTGATGCCCATCTTGGTCAAATAGTCTGTGACAAGGATGGAGTTGTGGACTGGTGCATTGTCCTGGTGGAAATGCCACTGACCCAATTTGAAGAGTGCTGGCCTCTTCCGACAGAATCTCTTCCTGAACTCCCTTAAAACCTCAACATAGTAACCCAAAGCCTAACCCTTAGGGCAATCAACTCTGGTGTATTGATTTCCTTACTCCTCCCACACCTCTCATCATCCCTAACAGACTCCCTGCCTTCCTTGAGTTTCTTATGCCACTCAAAAACTCATGCTCGATTCATGCAAGATGGTTGAAAAGCAATCTGAAGCATTCCATACATTTCTGTGGCATTTTTTTCCAAGTTTAAAACAGAATTTTATTGCATATCATTCTTCAAAAGTGTCAGATTGCATTTTTGAAATTCACCAGCTGTGACAATCAGGCTTTAGTAGGGTGTATTCCAATTGCTGCTGTAGCTGTTCATTTGAAGCTGAAATCATAAAAATTGGTCAGTCATCTCATAAGATGTATAGCAATAGCATACTGAATTTTCAAGAGTCTACAACAATTTTTAATGCCCATACGAAAAAAGTCTGGAAACTTATCGTATGCTCCTCATAAATGATTGACACGGAATTTTGACTTTTCAAACCTTTGACAACAAAATAATCATCTCTAGAATTTTATAAGCTTTCATTACTAATGCATTTTACATGACCAGGATGTCTCAGATAAAATAGACTAAGTTTATCTAGAACTGAATAAGTCAGACAGTGGGTTCAAAGTCCCATGACTGACTTTATTATTGTACATGTTTATAATTCATTCGCTCAAAGCTTAAATAATGGAGAAGGAGTCCCCATGACATAGTAGGTAATATGCTGGATGGTCACATTTTTGTAAATAAAACTGAATAATCATGCAGTTACATTTCCTTTCAAATTGATATCTTTGCAAAAGGTATGAACCTTCTTATTCTTTCCCTCCCCAGCTATGTGTTAAATAGTACCACTACTGTTTTTCTACCAAGATGGCTTTGGCATCAAATAACCCTAAATGTTGATATGCCATAAAAAAAGATATCAAATCAAACCTTACATAATGACTGAGCAAGATACAACATTTATTAAAACCTTCTTTAGTATATTAGAGAGTTATACAAACTTTAGCTGTTTAAAAATAATCCTTAAGATTTAATATTATACAAACAACATTTGTTAGACAGCACATTAGTATTATATTGAATTCTGAAAAAATTTTTTTTCATATTCTATATATTTATGTAGACAAAACATTTAAAATTTAGTACTTTAGCTCATTGTACTGAGAAAATGCAAAGAATTTTATTCTATTTATTTTTATTACCTAATAAAGCCAAAAGATTTTTAACAAATTTTTGTTGCATTATGCACTTGAAAGGAAAACAACTAAAATCCAGCTACTGGAATTCTCAAATTAATACTCCAAGTGGAAAAACTCCCCTGTGGGTGACATTTAAGCTAGTAGCACTGAATTATTTTTTTTCTTTTCAAGAACTTATAAGTTAATAAATGTCATCAAAAGGTTAATGCTTTGGTTAGTTGTGGTTTATGGCAAATCAACAATTAGAGTTTATTTAAAGCCAAATCCTATTTATACATATATATCATAAATATATATGATTTGTAAATGTTTATAGGTAACATAATTTTAAATGAGCCAGAGTTCATTTGTTGGCACACAGTTAAATAGTTTCAAGTAGAGTAAATGATTAGATATTTCTATTTGACCTACAGATGGGACCCTAACAAATACTACCACTCTGGGTCAGAGTGGACCTGAGAGTAATGGCAATGAAGAGGTGCTCCACATTCCCCAAGGCTCCAGGACTGTAGCTTCACCATATGATGGGTTAGTGTCATATCCAGTACATTTGTGGAGGAGGGGTCTCACACTTCAACAGAGTTGCAATCAGCATATTTTACAATCCCAGCTGACTAGGCTGGGTTAAGGCTTATGGCTCCCTGATGGTCATTACTCATATCATAAATGTACATAACAAAACTTTTTACAAGTCTTGATTTTCTGATGACTGGAAAAAGTAGTTATAGAAAAAAGATGTTATGATTTTGGTTTCTGACAAGAAACTTTTTCAGTTAGACATCTACTTTATATGACTAAACAAAAAGATAAAAATTTGGTTTAGGTAACCTAACAGGTACAAAGGAAATGTCTACTAACATTATGAATCAAACCTTTCTAAAAACTTAAAAGTAAGAATTTTCCAAAACTAATAAAATAAAAATATAATCTTATTCTCTATGAGTAACCATAGAAAATTTGGTGGTCATAGCACTGGCCATTTTTTAGTAATCCAAATGATATATAAATGAAAAAAACATATATTGAATTATAATGACATCACAAAGATTTTAACAAAGAAGAGAAACAATGGGAATTCTAATTTTCTCTATCAGTTTTAACTTTGGTCATTTTAAGACCATCATATTGGGATTTAAAGTAATAATAGTAATAGTAGATGTTCTTTCATCAAGGCATTTTATGGTCTAAGAAACCACCCTAACATGATGATTATTTAGAGTGCAATAAGAGAGCAAACAATGGTGGGTTGAGGGTTAAATTTGGAGGTCGGCATCCATTTCATTCAATATTTTATATAATATACATACAAGTAGGTATATCAACAAATTCATAGCCAAATGATAAAAAGGTATTTATTTTACACAACAGATATTAATTTTTCAACATAATTTCCTTCCTTGTCAGTGCACTCAATTCAGTGGTAAATATCAATCACACTGAACATTATACAGTAAAAACTCAGATAATGACTACAGCTACAGACTTATTGATCCACACACACATATACATACATACATACATACATCCTGCACACAATTACTGGCATCCCTTTCCTAAAATGGCTTTATATCAAATTTCATGCTAAATGCAATGTCTACACAAATAATTTTTATCAATGTCCATACAATTGTTTACAGAATACTAAACAATTGAATTTACAAAACAATTTATTCATAGCAAACAAACTAGATAAACAAAATAATTTGATGGTTCAAAATTATTGGCATCTCTACAACATTAGATGTTTAACAATCAATAAAATAAATTTTTTGTTTAATAACTTCTTTCAATCTATAGGGATAGTTTTCAATGAGTTTCTCATACAAATCAAAGAGTATTTTTAGTCTGTTCTTCAATTGCATATTCTTCTAACTTCTTCAAATGAGCCAGCCATAAAAGATATCAAGGTTAATGTTCTCTTTATCAAATTTTTTTTATTAAAACTGGAAATGGGCTGAGATTATTGTCCTGTATGGAGGTCCAATGGCATCATAATTCTAATTGATTTGCTGGTGATTTCAGGTTTTCAGTCAAAATTTGGAGATAATTTTCTTCAATTCAGGTCAATATATACATACTAGTTCTATCATTCTGACCAAATAATTTGATTTTTATTTCATCAAACCATAGAGAACAAAAAACATGCGGATTACTTCATGAAGTCCCACACAAATTTCAAACAAGTATTCAAGTGTTTCATCTTAAATATTAATGTCTTTTGAAGATGATATGCCTTTGTAATTGTTGACCATAAAGCATAAATTCCTGTCACTGCTAAATCGGTTTCCATTGCTCTGGTTGTTAATGTAGATTCATTGGTCACTTCTCTCATGAGTAATTGTTCATCTTGTTCTTCCTGGCAAATCCTCTTTTGTTCTCAAATGAACAAGTATCACAATGTTTCAAGATAATGTTGAAATATTTAAATGCTTAGATATTATCTAATACCCATCTCCAGTACCATGAGTAACAATTGCCATTATATATATATATATATATATATATATATATATATATATATATATATATATATATATATAATATTTTTAACATATAGGTTTTTTAATGATTTCAAATTTGGTATTAAGGTTTTTATTATTTCATATGCTATGTAATACTCATAATTCAATTTAAGTCATTTGTTTGCACACATTTAAATAGTTTCAAGTATAGAAAATGATTAGATATTTCTATTTGACCCATAGATAGGACCCTAACAGGTACTACCGCTATAAGTCAGAATGGACCTGGGAGCAATGACAGTGAAGAGGTACTCCACATTCCCCAAAGCTCCAGTTTAGGCCATAAATAAAGGAATATTCAGTGAGGCTCAAATTTACAACATGAACAATAGTCTATGAGAATATTTTCCCAAACTATTACACTCTAACAAGCACTTAATTTCTATATCATTGTATGAGTGAATTTCTTCCATTTTGTTTTTGACCAGATTCCTTGGTATGCATATAGGAAATAAATTATCTTTTTTTTTCTCTCTCAAGATGCATCCTAAACTTATTATTAGGAATAAATGCATGTATATATTTACCAACCCCTCAACACGAGCAGGATGTGACACATGTCAATTTTAAGTGGAGTTTAACAGGTTTAGATTCAGAGAATTCCTTCTGCTAGACCAGTTATCATACTAAGGTTAAAAAGTTCTGTCTTCCCTACTATTAACTCATAGCTAAAGGGAGAATAGTTGGATGCATACCTCTCCCAAGGGTATTAGCACTATGGGAAATGAAAACAGCCTTCTTCAGGATTTGAACTTGGGTTGCTAAGTCTATTTCCTATGATGGGAAACATTACACCACAAACACCTCCATAAAACAAATACATTGTAAACATGCAGCTGCAACATTTAAGAGTTAAGTTGACTTTGATTACTATAAAAAGACATTTCAACTTGATCTTGAGGGGATGACAAAAGAAAAATTTTCTATATAAAATACCTCAACTGACTGTCTCCATTTTTAGACTTTCAGGTAACCATGGGGTAAGAATACTTCTCAACATCTTTCTTGCATGCTCAGGTATAAATACAATTAAAATCCTTATAAAGTCAAAGAAAGAAAATTGGTTACTTAATTGACAAACAAGAATATTTTAAACTATTTTTTATGACCATTATATAAGAGTCAATGTGACACACAACCATATATTCATTTTGTATCATACTGAAAAGAAGCAAGAAGAAACGGAAGTAGGAGTGTGCAGTGAGGTCATTGTATGAATAAAGAGAGTCGAGTCAGCAGCAGATGAGAAGAGATCATTAAAATGAAGACATGGAAGTGAGAATTAAGTAGAAGAAAAAAAAGCCACAAGCTGGCAAAATGGATGCTGAGATGATGAGGTCAGATATTATACTAGGAAGAAACAAATGAATGAATATAATGGACAACCAATGGAATTACAGGATTGTTGTTTGTTTTTCATTTTTTTCATCTACTTATTTTAGAAGTGAGGTGTGGTTAGGAGAGAGTGAGGGTAAAGTTAAAAGAGCTTAGTAATGTGGGTGTGAAATAATCAGAATTATGAAGCTTGTTTAATGCCAATCTGATATGAACTGGAACAATGCCAAGTAACATGATCACTGAAGCATTAATGTAAATATAGGTTTTAATTTTAATTTTTTCAAATTTAAAATGTAAGTTGCATATGAAAGAGACAAACAAAGTCCCATGAACAAATATAACATAAAGTTAACTTTTGGTGAATTTTTTTTTGAAAAAGCTATAGATATTCTAAACTATATATTCTTGTATATAGATGAACCTTTGATTAATGGTAAAAAAATCAGTGATTTATAGAATTAATTTTTGAAACTAATGGTTGTTCCTGATCCTTCCCATTATGCTTGAATTTCAACCCTACAAAATTATTATTCCTGAATAGGTCTTTGCCAATTTATTCTCCAAAAAATGAAAATTTCAAATTTGACAGATACACATGTATATATATATATACATACATACACATTGCAAAAAGATGAGAATAAGCAATCATTTAAAAAACATTTGATGAATCAAGTGGCCAAATAATGGTATAAAAACTAAAAGGGACTAGGATCTCACCTTCATACTTTTGTTTCATATATATAACTTAGGTGTATTTCTAAAAAAATCTTTTACTTTTCTTAACAATTCATGTCTGGATTCTTCCATGATCTTGAAAGCACTTAATTACAAATGTTTGGACAATTTCAGTATTAACTGGATCCAGGCATGCATTCTCTTGTATATAACAAGGTAAGTTCATTAAAATTTTAGATATTTTTTAAAAATCTTTACCTTTATATAAATGAAAGACTGCTGTCTAAATATACAAAGTATAGATATATATATGAGTATGTGTGTGAGTGAAAAAATTAAAGAATATTTTCTTAAAGATATTAATTCTAGTAAAAAGTCTAATTCATCTCCATTAAAAAATGAAAAAAATGTTTTATTCTTAAAATGCAAAAATAAAATTTAGTACCTTATCAAGTGAACCAAAATTCTCAAAAAGAAAATTTTAAATGTTATCTTTTTTTTCTCCCTACTTGGAATGTTGATCTGGATAAGACAAGCACTTGTAGGATTACTTTTCCCAAAGCAACACAAGACCGACTGACAAAACATTCTTTCTAAAATCTAAATCAAATTCAGCTATTGATACTACTTCATTGCAATAAGAGAAAAAAAAGAACTTTACTATGATTATTCTGTTTTTAGCACCTATGAAGTCATTATTATCGTTTCTTCAAAAATATTTTTAATGAAATATTAGTATGAAAAAAAAAAGGATTGATTAAGAAAGATGCTGTTTTCTTCCTATGAAAACATTAGATTCTTAAACCAATTTACTCTATTCATCTGAATAAATAAGAGTCAGTGCTTGTTTATCAGAATCCTTAAAAGAAAAAACTAAAATTGTAAGACTTCCATACACAAATACATGACAGAGGATAGAGACTTCTTATTGAAATCAATTTAAAGTTGCTCCTTAAAACCAAAACTATTCAATGAAGTAAATATCATTCATAATTCCAAATGTTCTTCAAACCAACTGAATTCATTTTTTATGCTGTTTTTATTGTTACTGCATTTTGGCTGGTCCATTCTCTAACATTCTTCAGGTGTGCGATCCATAAAGAAAGAGAAGAACATCTCTTTTCTTCCTGAGGAACAGGAAGATATGGTAACAGATATATCCACTGACTCCACCCAATTCCAGCAATAAGAGCCAGACTTTCTATTGAAGTTCTCTGTAAGATAAAATAAGAATTCTTCCAAGCTGCAACTATGTCAGTACTTTTGTATGGTTGCACCACTTGGGTTTTAACAAAATGTCCCCCACCCCCCAAAAAGCTAAATGGGAACTACACAAGAATGCTGCAAGCTGTTTTGAATGAATTCTGGAAGCAGTACTCTACAAAAAAAGCAGCTCTACAGCCACTTACTTCCTATCTCACAAACCATTCTTGTAAGATAAGCAAAATATACTGAGCTCTGCGAGAGAAGTACAGACAAATTCATAAGCAACATCCTCCTATGGACTCCAACACATGGACACATCAGACTTGGTAGACAAGCAAAAACTTACATTCATCACCTGTGCAGACACTGAATACCGTCTAGGGGACTTACCAAGAGTGATAGTCAATAGGGACGGATCGTAAAAAAGAGAATCAAGGGAATCTGTGCTGTCAACTTGCCTTGATGATGATAACTTCCTTGTACTGTGTCTGACTTTCAAGGAACAGCTAGTTTCTCCCTTATACTCTTGTAAAGTTGGCAAACATGGTCGAGGGTGACTTGAAGGCTCCCTTTTCAATAGCTACTACACCGAGGTGTAGGGGAGGGCACTACTCCTTTCCTTGGATTGCTCCACTTTACCCTTGATCCCTAACTTATAATGCTGAGTGTTAAGCAAGGTGGCATCAAGTACCATTTTTTAAGTCTTTGGTATGACTCAACCTGGGATTGAACCCTGGTCTTACGGATCACTGGCAAACACTCTAATCATTAGGCCAATTGCCCGGTATTACTATACTCTTGTAGATAATCATTATTCTGTTTATTTTCTGGTACATCAACATTCAAATAGATCAGATAACAGCCAGTATGATTTTTTTTTATGTGCGGACAAATATATAGCAAACAGATCCCTACAGGCTGCAAAGGAGAGAGTATCATAGATTCTCTGATCTCCCATGTTTGTCTATGAATAAAGCTATAAAAAATACAAATTTGTTCAGAAAGAGAATTGAACTGTAAAACTTGATTTCTGATCACATCCTCAAATAAGCCATTCTTTAGTACAAATAAATTCATCAGAAAATAGGTCACATCTTGCTTGATGGGGAAAATAGATTTCAAGCAATTTCTTTTAAATACCAGAGATGATAGGACCACAAAACAGAGGGATAGTTGATTTTATGGCATGTCAAACTCTTGTTGGGTTATTTAATGCTAAGTAATTTTTTATATTAATTATATAATATGATATATGATTTCAAATAACTAATGATAATCCTTTTTAAAGAATTATAACTTGAAATAACTTTCCTTATCACAAATAATCGATACAGTTATATGACTTCAAGTACTCCTATCTAATATTAATAATATGACTTTGTATTGTGTCTGACTTTCAGGGAACAACTAATTTCTCCTTTGAATTCTTTTCCAAATTTCCATTTTCTGGAGAAGGATATATAATGGATGAGATGAAACCGTTTAGTAACAAAAAATCAACACAAAAATGAGTCCAATAGTCCAAATAACCCTTGAAACGATAATGATTCATCTCAAAATTATATATATCTTCCATATTGATTGTTCACCTGAAGAAGGCTGTTGACTGGATTGGCTGAAACCTTGTAGAAAGAATGAATTCAATAGTCAGAAAAACTCTTGAAATTATTATAATAGGAACACAACTCATATTTTTAACACAGAAAATCTAAAAAAGATAATTCTAAAATTTCCAAATCAGGGTTTTAAAGTCTGTATATTTTACATTAAAGCCATTAGTTAAGAAAATATCCACATGTTATTTGCAAAGTATAAAGTTACAAAATCTCAACTGACAAATGCACAATGTTTTTGCAGTAATGATAGGACAAAAAGAAGTATGGGTCATTTTTGTAATCATAAACCTTTTTCTCAAAGTAGCCTTTTTCAGGTTTCAACAGGAATTTATTTTTTATACAGACAGAAAATAAAATTACAACACATTAATATATGTTTCACTTTACTCAAGATTAAACATATGAGGCCAGATTACAATAAGTGAATACATATACAAATTTCTAAATAAGGGAGTACTCAAATTCCAGATTAATAAACTATATATCCTTAGTTAACATAGGTCTGTAAACTTGCATGCACATGATACAGTGTACGGATATGTATGGGTAGGATGTGACACAAGGTCAATTTTTAAGCAGAGTACTGCCGGGTTTGAATTCAAAGTTTTCCTTCTCCTAAATTGGTTGTCTTACGAGTTCTAAAGAAATCAGTCTGTTCTACTATTTAACAATATCTGGAGGGAGAGCAGATGGATTTCCCAAGGGCATTAGCATGAAATGAAAAAGAGACAACTTCATCCAGAATTTGAACTTGAGTCGCCAATTTCATTTCTTATGACAACAACTATTATGCTAACTGCACCTACTTTCCATTTAATACCATTTGTGTGTGAGTGTGATCATCTTGATATTGATGGAATGTATCAAAGAGTTCTATCCTCTCTCATCAAACAAAGGTTTAAATATAACAAAGAACAAGTTCAACTTCTATTGCCTAGCATGTTTTAAATAGTACTGACTACTATCCTTCTACAAGGATGTCTTTGGCATTAAATAACTCACAAAGGTTGTCATTCCATTAAAAAAAGAAACCAAACCATCTTTTATTGTTCCTGTATTTGTCTATGAAAGACTCAACCTAAGAAATCAATTTCGAAAAACGATCAGTTTAGCCATGTATTGAATAGTGACAAAAAGAAGATGCCTTTGACAGGCCACCTAAGTTACATGGATGGCAAAGCAGGATGTCCACCTGTTTCCTAAGGTAAACAAAACACAGCAGAAATGCCATGTGAATTATGTGGGTGGCATGCCGGAAGGAAGTGTGACCACAAGGACTGCATGGGTGTCCAGGAAATTATATAACAATTGAAGATTTTGGTGAGAATGAAGAAGATAGCAGAAGAGTCACTACTCTGGGTGCTGGCCTTTATGCCAGACGGCCCAGGGTTGAGAGGTAGAGAGAGGTCTGAGCTGTACAAAACTCACTAAAATGAAGAAGCTAAGATGATTGAGATAATGCCAGACGCACAAAGAGAGAGATGTGAAGAAATAGTCTCATGAAAGTGATGAGAATCTAAGATGATTAAATACTGTGAGAGGAATAAAAGTCAAAGAAACAAACTCTTGAGAGTAATAAAAGGTGAAGAAACAGACTTACTAAAGTCAAAAGTGGGTATGATCTCAGAAGAAAGAATGGGTGCCTTTGCAAAGGCCCTGAAGTTTAAAAACATATAGAAGCTGAGATGATTAGATGTTTTGAGTTAGCCCTGTACCAGTCTTGTAAAAGCAGAACAAAGAAGCAGTTCACAGTGGATTCTGTATCTCCTTCTCTAGGTAAATCTTCATTCCACTATTTCATACATTTTGTAATAAAAATATAAGAAAATAAGCAGATTATATTTTTAGACATAAGAGTTATTGTCTCTTCATTCTCGGTATACAACACATGATTATTCTTGTTAATAAATATTATTTGTAAGCTTATGTTGTATTTTATAAAATTACTAGTTTACCTCAGCTATCAAAAGCAATGGCAAGATTTAGATAATTTTAGAATTATACTGTACTTATAAAGTATCAAAAGTTTTGTGACTCCACATTTCATTGTTTATGTTTGACACTTAATTATTATTCAATTAAAGTAAAATTAATTAAAGATAACAACAGATGATCACGCCTGTCCCTTTGTAATAAATAAAAACAACTATAATGAATGATACTAATTTTTAATATGTACATATATGACATACTTTAAAAAATTATTTATCTACAGAGCCAATCACAATTTAAAAATTCTTTCAACATAAGTTTTTTTCATACAAATAGGTTGTGAAAATAAAATTATCATTTTTATTTGTCAATAATTTGTGTTGTATTCTATAAAATTGTGTTGTATTCTATAAAATTCCTAGTTGACTTCTACTATCAAAAATGATGGCAATATTTAAGTATCATAATCATTTGTGTATAACATGCACTCAACTCTAACACCCTACTCAACTTTGGACAATGAAATTCAAGGAAAAATTCTTAATACAGACATTCTAGAATTTATAGCAGCTAAATTTAACCTAAATTTAGCATTTGTTCAATTTTTTATAGGTTTGTAATGACTAAAAATAAAAAGTGTACATGTTGTCTTAAAACACAGAATTTACACAGTATTTAAAGCAAACACGGATATTTTCACACAAAAATGCAACAAGCTTGCAGTGAAAATATGCCCACATTAAGAGAAACAAAGTTATAAACAAACACATTCCAGTAGATATTTCTCTGTGACAGTGTAAAACACATTAGTTTGGACTATAGATATAACATACTTTCCATCATCCCGTCTTAAATATGTGGCAAGAAAAAAAGTTAATTATGTAGTCCTCATGTATAATACACACCCAAACTTTTTGGACTGAAAAATAATAATTACAGTAATTTTGCAATTACATTGTACTTATGAAATATCAAAAACTTTGTGACACCACATTTTCTTGTTTATATTCAATACTTGATTATTCAATTAAGAGTAAAATCAAGTAAAGATAACAACTGATTCTCTGGCCTGCCTCTTTGCAATAAATTAAAATAACTATAATGAATGAAACTAATTTTTGATATATAAATATATTTAAACATAACTTACTTTAAAAGTTTATTTATCTAAACAGCCAATCACATTTTGATAATTCTTTTTAACACAATATTTTCACTACAAATAGGTGATGGCAATAAAACAGCTTGCACTTAGGATCCTCAATTTTTAACTTAAAAATGATTTAAAAATTAATACAAAACGTTATTTTTATTATGTTATCAATTTGCTTGTATCTATGCAATGGGCTCTTCTGCTGACATAAAAAAGTGATACACATACACTATATTTATATATAACATATCTGTAATGCAAATGGAACCAGATATAATATATATATATATTACATTTTATATATATGATTGTTTTCATCACCTTGGTGCTTACCTGTCTCTTTCTGCAGATATTGCACATATCTATGTTATTACAATCAATCATATTTAGGACAGCATGACTAAAAATAAGTTATATCTATGATCTAAACAAACTAATGTGTAACAAACACTTCTGTTTTATACCATTACAGAGAAATAGCCATTGGAATGTATGTTTGGTTATGCCTTATTTCTTTTATTGTGAACTTATTTTTACCAAAAGTTAATTACTTTTTCATCCAAACAAGTCCTTGCCTTTGCCCTAAATACTGTGTAAATTTTGTGTTTCAAAACATTATACAAACTATATAAATTATTATTTTTAGTTAATACATACCAGATAAGAAGCAGAACAAATGTTAGATTTAAATTTAGCTACTATAATTTTTTTTTTTAAATCAATGCATATTATACACAAAAGATTTTTCCAGAATTTTGTAGATGAAAATTAGGTGTGCATATCATACAAAACTAATTACGGTAATATATTCTGGTCAAATCTGTCATTGCAAGCAACTCTTTAATATTTTCTAATTTTGTTATTACAATAACTCAAAAAAGTTTACTCCAAGTTAATATTAAGATGTTTTTCTTCAAGTAATAAAATGTTGTCTTTAATGATCCATTTAAATAATCTAAACCTGATGCTCATTTAAATTTTGTTGAGGCATTTAAGTTATTTATATCAAATATGTAAAATTTGTTTTTATATATCTGTAATAACACTAAAACCTCTAAATTTATTTATTTACTTTTTAATAGATGATTTTCAGATATAAACAATTTCTCTCTCAAGCAGAAAAAAAAACTTGTGAGAATTCAGTTTCTGGAATTCAATGATTCATCTTCAAAAATTTCTCTGTTGGTAGGAAAGAGACTTCAAGACTGGGAGTGGATGTTGAGAAATTATTTATCCCAAAGGCAAGTTCTACTAATCACATGATACCTGGCACAGGCACTGGGGACTGGAATCAAGAAAACCTGATAATCATAATACCTGACAATTCTGTCTTTCAATAATATGATAAAATGCTTTTCTAGCATATTAACCTCTGTGCAGGTCACAAGGTGTCAAGTATCATTTCCTTCTAGGTGAATAAAAGCAGTAGATAAGAGTCTATTTTCATTATCTCCCATAAATTTCTGAACAAAACAGAAGGATGTACTCTTGCTCTTATTCCCATAAGCAGACTTAAGCTGATGCTTTCCGTCTACTTTAAAAATGACTATTACCATTACTTCCTTGTAATTAGCATCTTTGTGATCTCACAAAAATCAACATTGCCAACAATGCTTATACAAAGTTGAGAAGATCACAATGGTACAATCAGTTAAATTATTTTTATCTTGACAGAATAAATGCGGTTGGCTGAAATTCATACAAATAACTGTGTATTGAATTTTAGGCAATCACACCTTAAATCAGAGGTTCTAAAAATTTTTTCTTCATGTACCCATTCATTCAGTTGGGCAGTATTGACACATCCTTGGTGAAAAATATCATGTAATGATATCTATACATTTTACATGATCAGATAATAGATATGTAATATTTGTTAATAATCTACAAAGTGTTTGGAAAAATTTGATATCACTTGAGATGTACAGGGTATTTCAGAAAAATTGATATCATTTTCTAATCTAATAACTTGACCAAATCTCATTCAAATGATCTCAAATTTTAACAGCATATGTAGAAATACCTCAAAATTCTATGTTTGATATTTTAACACCTTTTCTCTTCCAGTGAATAGTGTTTCTATAGCTGAAAAGAAAAGAACATTAAACAGAGTTGTTTTCATACGTGCAGTTAAAATTTGAGATCATTTGAATAAGAATTAATCAAGTTATTAGCTGAGGAAACTTTATCAATTTTTTTAAAAATCTCAATTTTTTTATACACCCAGTATTTTAATGTTACATTTGTAATGAGATACATGAGCTTGGATCTTTGTAAGAAGGTTTTAGAAATCAAATAAGAGTGGATGTACATGCAAACAAGAGATATTTGATTTAATAGAATGATCTTTCTGATCTATACAGTGTTTCAAAATGTAATTCAAGTTTACAAGATACCTAAATTGTGTTTAGTTGGTTGTGATTACTTCAAAATTCCAGTGTTTTTACAAACCTTGTATACAACTGTAATTTCTCTTGTGTACTCCTAGGGGTACATGTACTTAAGTTGAGAACTCCTGTCTTAAACTCACTGTACTTTGTTTATAATTACACCTTTTTGAAAATAATCATTGAGATTTTAAATTAGGGTTTGGCTGGTTTTATGACTTATCAGCCCTTGCTGGGTTAATGGCAAAAAGGATATTCGAGATTCTCCAGAGCTCTAAAACTGGAGACTTGCCACAGGATGGAGTTTAGAGTCATACCCAGGACACACCCTTTGCAAAGGATAAAGTCAGCATATTCTAAGCCCTACTGATAAAGCAGAACTTTAAATTAAGTCTAGGAAATTTTACTGTGTACTGTATAATTCTGATAAGATGAGTCATAAATTGTTACCTTTTTGAACAATCAAAGATGAAAACCTTCAAAATAAAGGTCCAGTTATTTTATGTCCTGGAATTATGAAATTCAAAAGTCCACTTATTTTATATGCACTGGAATTATACTTATTTAGATGTTGATATTAATATGAGTTCAAAATCAGTAAAAAAACATATAAGGTATGATCAAAAAGTATTGATACTAAAGCTTTAAATGCTTTTAATTTTAAATTCAAAATTTTAAATGAAAATATGTGAACAGCTAAATACTTTTATAATAGTGATAAAGATATCAAAACAAGACAGTGCTAATTTGAAGAAAAAAATATAAGGCCAGTTTCAACACTAAAAAGCAGATTTTTGGTGAAATACAGGATTATGCAAGTGCAGAATCTTCCATACTAAGCAGATATAGTTTTGTGCAACTTTCTCTTGTTTCCCAATCTAAAAATTCATCTTAACAGGAAGATATAAAGGTGTCAAAGACATTTAAAAAATACAATAGCATGGTTTTAAAGCATACCAAACGAAGAGTTTCAGAGGTGTTTCAACCAATGAAAAATTCACTGGAATAAGGACACCTGCAGGTGAAATTACAATGCCATGCAAGGTTTGTAAAAACACTGGAATTTTGAAGTAATCACAATAAACTAAATACAACTTAAGTATCTTATAAACCTGACTTGCATTTTACAAAAGTGTGTAGATCAAAAAGATTATTGTGAAAAAATTGTTTCCTCTATTGTTTATATCTGTTTTGGTAAATACTGCTTCAGTCTTGATACTTTTTGAATATTACTCATACTTATTCCATTAAACTCTATATGAATGTCAATTCAACTTTATGGGATATATATATATATATATATATACCTATCAGGTTGTAATAAAAGTTCAGTCTGGTTTTTCAGCAGGAAACTGAACAAGATTTAATTAAGTCCAATCTTTAACTGATATTTGCCAATGTCTCAATGAACCTGAGAAAATTATTTGAAAACAAATGTTTGCTCCCAGTAAAGGACACATTCATCAGGCCATATTCTATGAATTTTATAGAGCAAATGATGCAAAAGTAGTAGCAAAATCCATCAAAAAGCACATATGATGATAGTGTAGTGTGTGAAAGAACATATAGATGTTTTTTTCTGTTATAGAAAAGGCGACTTCAATCTAAAGTATTGCCCAAGGAAAGGTCACCCAAGAGGGCTTGATTCTAAAACACGGGATGCAGCTGTTAAAGCTAACCCTACCATTACAGTGAAGGAACAGTAGGCACTTTAAAGTAAGTAATATGACAATCTATTGAAAAATGAAAAGGTTTGGGAAATTGTCAAGGGTTGGAAAGTGGGTTCCACAATCTATCAGAAGAGAATTGGAAAAATTCCAATTATTGTGAATTATAGCATACCCATTGTCTTCAAATGGCTTTTTTTTTTTGGATAGAGTCATGACTGGAGAATGAGAAGTGGATCCTTTACTACAATGTTAAATGAAAGCATCAGTAGTTTAGTAGAATGCCTGCTCAGCAGCCAAGAATAAGCGTTCATCCAAAGAAGATCTTTCTGAGTATATGATGGGATATACAAGGAATTGTTTATTATGAGTTATTGAATAATCAAAAATCACAGCTGAAGGTTACTGCCAACATAAAAAGTCTTTAAATGCAGCTTTGAATAAAAAAAATATTTATCTTTAGCTAACAGAAAAGAGATCGTCCTTTATTACAATACACAACCCTATACTGTAAAAATTACCAAAGATCTCCTGGAAGAACTCATCTATGAAAAAAATGTTCCATCTACTATACTCCTTGGACTTTGCTTCTTCTGATTACCATCTATTTACAAAGCTATTTAGATAGACTTATACTAACTTAAAAAAAAGAAATTGTAAGTCAGTAAGCTTCTTTTACTTCAACTCAAAACTGAAACAATTTTATATATGTGGCATCAAAAGTTTTTTGACAATGAGATAATGTCATTGAAAACAATCCTAGATATTTTTTATTACACTATTGTTTATAATCATCTCATGAAAAAAAATACATTTATATAATTTATTTTGAAGAATATCTTAAGAGACTAAAGAGAGAATTCTTTCACATTTGAGATACAGTAAAACAAAAATTGAAATCGACAAGATGAAACCAAAGGAATAGCATCATTTTTGAAGTTCTAAAGAATAACGATTGTAGCCTAATATGACTTGATAAATTACTTAGATGAACATTGCTAAGTAACACATATTGACCTTAGTAATGCCATGAAGAGAACTATTGACACTCCACCCCAATAACCTAATAGAACAACAGAACAAAATTTTGTTATCAACACTACATATACACCTATGCATAAAGTAATGAGGTGTGCATGACATAACAGTTAACGTCAAAAGAAAATTAACACAGAAAGCTCTGTACAAATCTTGAACAAGGTTTCACTCTAATGCTCCTGGCAAAAGCATAGATGCATCTGATATCCCCCTCCCCGGCTATGGAGAAATAGTTAGGAAGACTGGGTTCTTTAGCTTTGGTATAGAACTAGCCAAAAAGAAAGTAAACTTTATATTCAAATCTTGGAGCTGTACTCTGCTTAAAAATTGACACAGTGAATCCTGCCTTTGACAGAGGGGTTGTGTAAATACCAATAACATGTATATGTACAGGACATTAATCTAAGAACAATACAAACATAAAACACTTGAATACAGTAGTTTAAGAAATTGCCGAAACAATAAAAATGAATAAGAGTTGTGATTTTCAAATATAAATAAACATCATCATCAAACATTATGAAACAAATGTATATGCAAATTAAAACATTTTAAAGTTGCTGAAAATATAAAACCACACAAAATATATAATTTCAAGGATGACTGACAGGGCAGCTGAAAACACTCTTCAAGTTGAACAGCTGCTTTAATTTGTGTATTTAATGCACTTGTTGAACACAGTAGAATAAAATGTGACAAGAAAGCCAATAGAGAAAGTTGAAGTGTACTTGAATCTTAGTGAAGGCAATTATAGATATATATATATACTTGTATAATTCAATCAAAGATTTATAACAAAAATAGGTTATAATCAAAAGAATATACAGGGTGTTTTAAAAAATTTGATATTAGGGTATTTCAGAAAAACTGATATAAATTGCAAGTGACTTGAATAATTCTCATTCAAATGATGTCAAATTCTAGATGTGTAGAAACAATTCTAAGTGTCATGTTTAATGTTCAATGTTTAAATGCCTTTTCTTTTCCTGTGAATGGCATTTCTATATCAGAAAAGAAAAAAACAGAAAACATTAAACAACATTTTAAGTTGTTTCTACACACACTGTTAACATTTGAGATCATTTAAATAAAAATTGGTCTAGTCATTAAGATTACAAAATGATATCAAGTTTTGTGAAACAATATATATATATATATATATATATATATATAGTTAGGCAAGGGAATAAACAGGTCTTCACACAATAAACAGTAGAAAAATAAATTCAGTTATCAGGTTGTTTACTTCTAAAAATGCTATTTAAAGAAACTAAATGATTTATTCAGTCAAAATATACCAGCTTAGACATTTATTTCACCTTGGCAGCAAGTTGTCATTCCTTTCCTAAAGAATTCTTTATTCAAATAACCAATCAATTCATTGATGTCTTTCTTTTGATGCTGATTAAGTGGTCTAGATACCTCACCTGAAAAGATTCCACTGAATTAGTTGAAGATAGAGTATCACATCCCACCTATTCATGCAACTCTTCTTCTATATAATTAACTTTTTTTAAAGCAGTGTCTTGTGAATTTATCTAAAACAATTAATCTATGGTTCATCTGCAATCATTTATCTATAGATATAATTTACTTACAAAACTATTTTTAGGTCTAAATATATCTAACAGTGTAAATCAAAGTTTAAATCAGGGATGTTAACCTTATCATCATCAAGGCATACTGACAGCATAGATTTCTTTCTTTCTTTCTTTCTTTCTCTCTCACTCACTATCTCTCTTTCTCTCTGCAAGTCCTCTTGATGGCATCAAGTGTTTGCACAAACCTGATAAATATAATTTTTTACTGGTTGGCTTTAGATCATAGAAGAACATCACTAATGAGTTTGTCTATTTCTCCTACAGTGCACAGCATGTCTTGTGAGATAGGAGATAAGTGGCCATATGGCTGTTGTTTTGTAGGGTGCTGCTTCCAGGATTTGTTGTAAACAGCATGCAACATTTTTTGTAGTTTTCATATAGCTTTTTCTTCAGGTGTTTTGTTAAAGTCCAAGCGGTACAATCATCCAGTATTACTGACATGGCAACAGCTTGGAAAAATTACTGTTTCATTTTATCAGACCAGATTTCCACATGTTTATTAACTTGTTAATAACAGTCCATGCTTTACTTATGCATATGTTGATATTGCTTTCAGTAGATGAGATATCGCTACCAAGGTATATAAACTGGTCTATTAATTTCAGAGGCTAGCCATTTAATGAGATGGTACCATCTTGATTAAAACACATGAACTCTGTTTTATCTGAGTTGACATAGAGACCAATGTCTCCTGCTAGCTGCTCCAGGTTATGCAGCAGGTGTATTTGCAAGAAGTGCTAGATCATGTTAACCTAATTCTATCATATTCATTAAATTGCCTTTAATAACCTTGTAGGTAAATTATATATGTAGATATACAATTGTTGATGAATTGTTGTAGATTAACTGGACACTGCTTTAAAAATTGTTAATTCATAGAAGATTGATTTTAATAGCACGTCAACTCATCTGGGGTTATTTTATGTCTAGAGGTTTGGAATTGAGTATCCTTTTTTAAATTGACATTTTTTGCGTAGTTTCTTGAGAGTTTTTTGCCAATGGTTATATGGTATCAAGTATTCCTATCGAATATAAATAATTTGCAAATAGATTTATTTGATCCATAGATTAGACCTGAACAGGTAGTACCACTCTAGGTCAGAGTGAACTTGAGTGTAATATCAATGAAGGGATACTGTACCTTATCCAGATCTCAAGAATTGGAGCTTGACCATCAGATACAGTTTAGTATCCTACTCAGAACATCTCTTTGAGGGCAGAGGGATGTCTTACCCCTCTACAGGAGATACAGTCAGCATATCCTAAGGTCCACTGAAAAGGCAGCTATTTCTTTGAGTGTAAGAGATCAGAAATAGATACTAATTAGCATAGTTACCTGATCTATCTTAACTTCTGATTATTTTACCTTGTATAATGTCCTAACTATTCTATACAGATTGTATTTAAAGATATCAAGAGCATTGGCTTCTTTAACAAAGTCTCTAGTTTCATTATTCTAAATGCTTTTTTTTAATAGGGTGGGAAGTTTATAAGCAACATCAGCTAACTAACCCTTCATTAGTTTCTAGAGAATTAAAAAAAAGTTGACACATCATCCTAAATGGCTGAGTAGAACAAATATTCAGATTATAATTTTGAAGACATGGAACATGAGTAGATTCTTTCAAATGTAAAATGATATGGTAATTGAATATGGTTAAATTAATAAGACCACTACTTATATCAAGATAAATAGTAAAGCATTTATCTGATTCACAGGTGGTGCACTCAGTGCTGACTTTTTTAATAGTTCTGTTTATATATGACTGGATACAAAGGAGAAAAATTATAATGAAACTGTTCACATCTTTAAACATATATGCTCAATTCATTACTGAAAACTTCAATATTTTATGCCTAGTATTTCCATAACCGGGCCATTAGTCTAATAAGTAGTGTGTTCACCAATGGTTCAGGAGACCGGGGTTCAATCCCAGGTTGAGTCATACCAAAGACTCAAAAAAATGGTACTTGATGCCTCCTTGCTTAACACTCAGCATTATAAGGTAAGGAGCAATCCTGGGAATGGAGTAGCACCCTCCCCTACATCTCAGTATGGTAGCTATTGAAAAGGGAGCCTTCGGGTCACCCTCAACTAAGGTCACTAACTTTACCTACTTATTTCCATTCCTATTCACCTTTAAGCTGTTACTGTAAGCCATTTCTTCAATACTATACATATAAGAAAATATATAAGCTTGTTAGTTTCTTTACATAATTATAATTTAATATCATCAATGAGCAAAAGACAAAAAAATCTACTTATATATATATATATATATATATATATATAAGTAATACCCTGTCATTTCAACACAAGTCAAATTTACTTTTATGCCACTTTACTAGACTAAATTTCAGTTCAGCAAACAATGTTACATCACTGAGTAATGTCAACTATGTCATAACAGGATGTGAAATAAATAAATTTTTCCTTAATAGTACATTTAAAACAAATAAAATAATGAAAGATAAAAGAAGCTAAAAAGAATTGAAATACAATAAAAACATTAAAAATGTACATAAAATATTTATATAAAAAATTGTAAATGAATATTCACCAATATATACATATATATATATTACTTATATCAGCTTTGGATGGACACTGAATGTAGTTTGGAGGATATGCCAAGAGTGGTGGATGATAAGTAAGGACAGATGGAGAGAGAGATAGAGAGTCAGGGAAATTGATAATAATGATATATGTCAATTTGAATCAATAGTTGTATATTGAAATAATTATAATTTTATTATTCTTACCTTTTATATTGTTTTGATTTTATATTTCTTAGTTTTAAAATAACTGTGATATTTACACTAGTAGAAATACTAAGAAAAAGTGGCAGAATATGAGAGTTTGATGGTAGGCAAAGTGCATAGATACTACACACTGATCCTAAGTAGAAGTGCTGATCCAATATATAAGTGATCCCATCATTTCTAAAGAAAATTATTATGGAGGGAAGCTTAGTGTAAGCATTATCATTGTAGGAAATGGAATTAGTGACTTGAGTTAAAATCCTACACAAGGTTGTTTACATTTCCCTTAATGCTAAAGCCTATAAATCCATCTGTAACCCCCACTCACCCAGTTTTGGGTAAATAGTAGGGAAGACTAAACTCTTTAGTATTAGTTAGGCAACCAATCTAGGAAAAGAAAAACCCTGAATTCAAACTAGTTGTACTTCACCTAAAAATTGACCATGTGCCATGAGAGAGGGGTTGGTTAAGTAAATATATAAAGAAAATTGATCCTTTAAATGAGAGAAGTTGATTTATAGATTAAATTTACAAATGGCAAAATTAGTCTGATTTAAGATGTTAAAAAGTTTTTCCAAAAAGAGTTAAAGAAAAGAAAAAAGTATTAAGACAGTCAAGATATTGTATATTATTACTGACTGCCCTCTTACTTGTGTCCTACTCTGTACTTTAGCTTTTCTTTTCAATTTGAACATTTGATTTTAATATATAAACTGGCTCAGTTCAAATCCAGAGGAAAAAAAAACTGATGCTATGCTTTGATCTGAAGCACATAGTTTCACAAAAAGGATTTTGATTGTTTTGGATTATTGATTTTTAGAAAATATTTTTTCTCTCTTTGACTTCCTTCTATTTATAAATTCCAGTTAACATTAACAGAATAGGTTAACTACCAGATTAAATTTGTATATACATGCATTGAAAATACAACTTCTACACATATGCAGACATTTTATAACAGACAAGAGAAAATATAGGAGCAAGCAAAGAAGATTAACTTATGAAGAGAAAAAACTATTTTATTCCAAATAATGCTGGATAACTCAACCTTGACTTTGCAAACCAAGAAATGCTCAGATGATTATGTGAGAGAATTAAATTTTTACCCACTTGAGAGCAAAAGTGTGACACTCATACTAATGAAAGAGGGTCAATTAGAGACACCTGGTAGTAAAAGAAGAAAGAGACATTAACCAACATGACAAACACACACCAAAAAAAATTAAATGAATAAAAAAATAAAAACTTGTTCATTAAGCAAACTTTTATTTAACCTTGAAAATAAGGAATGGTAAACATAGTCATGATAGTACTTGATAGCTAAAAGAAACCAGTCTTAAGTAATAGCTTAGTGGTTATAGCAGAGTAGTGTGTATGGCAGAGCATTCATCATTGAAGGAAATGCACATGACAAACCAAGTTTGTGCTTCATATTGCACTAATGCCCATGGAAAAGGCATGAATATATCTGTTCTTCACTTAGTTATAGGTAAATGATAGGACAGACTGGGCTCTTTAGTCTTGCTATGACAACCAGTCTAATAGAAGGAAAATTCTGAATTCAAACCAGATTTACTCTGCTAAGAAAATGACCTTGTGTCATATCCTGCCCACAGTGGAGAAGTTGAGTATATATATATATTTATATATATATATATATATAGCATTATAGGTTTAAAACCAATTGAAGGCATAAGTATAACCCAACAACAGTAATGCCTCCTTTGGTTTAACTTACAAGACATGAAGACATTCTCAGCATAACAGTTATCATCAGAGATTATGGAATCAGCAAGCCAAGTTCAAATCCTGGACGAGACCGTTTGCGTTTCACTTTGCACTAATGTCCTAAAGAAAGGCATGAATTCATCTGTTCTCCCCTCCCTCATCTACAAGGAAATAGTAGGGCAGACTAGGTTCTTTAGTCTTGGTTAGACAACCGGTCAAATAGAAGGAAAATTCTGAATTCAAACCAGCTTTGCTCTGCTTAAAAGTTGACTTTCTGTCACATCCTGCCAATGGTGGAGGGGTTGGGTAAATACATTGAAAATATGAAGACCATAATTAAGATTTAGTTTGGTTTGGGTTGTGTTTTATGGTATATCAACCCTTGTGGGTTATTTAATGTCAAATCCTGTTTATACATAAATATTATATATATGACTTATAAGCAGACAGTTTGTAGATAACATTAGACATTATTTTTAAACAAGCAAAAGCTCATTTGTTTGCATACAATTCAATGTTTTCAAGTATTGCCATTTACTGTGTGCACAAAGTAAAATAATTTCAAGTATTGAAAACTAATAATTCTATTTAACCCATAGATGGGATCTTAACAGATCCTATCACTCCAGGTCAAAGTGGACCCATGAGTAATGGCAATGAAGGGGTACTCAACATTCTTCAAAGCTCCAAGACTGGAGCTTCACCATCAGACAATTTAGTGTCAAATCAGGACACTCATTGGGTGGATTGAGGGTCTTACCTCTCTGCAAAGATGTGGTCAGCATATTTTACAGCTCCAGATGGCTGGGCTGGGTTAAGACTTACAAAATACTGATATTGAAACATCAGTTTTAAAAAATCCAGGTTTCTTATTATTTATTTTATACTAAATAACAGTAAGAAAGATAAGAAAATTATCAACTAATGACCATGATTCAAGGAAACAGATAAAATATAAATTTTCAACATCTTATAATTTTTTAAATTGTGCAATAGGAGTTTAATATGTAGAAGTTAGGAAATTAATAATTATTTATAGTCACATAGTTAAAATCTCAGCAGTAACTGCAAACTTGGATAAAAAAACTATCTCTTTTTGATGTCTGTTCTTGATTTGTGCATTATGGAGTTTAGCTCCATCGACTGTAAGCCTATCTTTAACATGAAAGAATACAAAGCTCAGAGAGAAAATTCAAACATAAAATTTACAACATACTACATGCACACGGATTAAAATATGCCTAATAATACTCATAAATTTACTTATACCTTAAACATTTTTCTTCTACTTTTTTTTATTGTAACATTAAATCCTCAAAACAAACCTGCTGTAGAAAAATCTGCTTCTTTACTTAACAGTGACAAGACAATATCTCTTGTCATGTAGTTTTTCTGGGTGAATTTTTTATATATTTCAAGAAAAATGAATGCTTAGCTGAACATAAATATCAAATGTATTATCTATATTTGAAAAAGCACATTCAATTTTATTGTCAATGATTACTGTATAAAGTTCAGCTTGACTGAATCCAGTTTTATAGTTTCAGATGCACTGAACTTACAGCACACACAAGTGAAATGGCTGAAAATAAAGACTAAAGTCCACAAAGTCATCTAGACAAGCATCAATTAGCTTTGAGAACATTGGGCGTACTTATTAGCTTCACTTGTTAGAGATACAGCATTTGGTAACTCAATTAGAAACAAAAATCTGTATGCTATTTCAGTATGTACTTACCCAACTCCTCTGCCATCAACAAGATATGACACTTGGTGGTCAGTTTTAAGTAAAATACAGTTAGTTTGAATTTAGAATTGTCCTCCAAGACTGGTTGCTTTACCTAGGCTAAATAATCCAATTTGTCTAACTTATAGCTGAAGGAGAAAAGATGGATTCATGCCTTCCCCAAGGGCATTAGTGCAAAGTGAAATGCAAAAAGCCATGTCCAGGATTTATAACAGTAACCATAATACTAAATGCCAAAAATTAATCCCATTAGAGTTAATTCTGATTTACTTCTATCATTGGTTACCTTATTTCTGACATACTTGAGCTAGAATTTTCTTCACAAGTGATTTTAATCTTGCAATGCCATCTGGTAAAATGCCAAGTTATTCAGTTAATGATGCATATAGATTTGCACATTTCCAAGTTCATGTCTCCCAATTTGTAGAAGTTTATTTGTATGAGAAAACTTTTTCAAAATCAAACCTTATTAACATAAAAACAAATCATCTGCTTATTTTATACTGTCTTCATTATGTGATTCAGTTTCTGCTCAAGTTTTTAAGCTTCCAAAATCTTCAAGAAAAACTTAAGAAATACTGCTGTTGCCACAGCATTATCTGGTATCAGAAAAGGATTTTGACCCATTTTCATTTCCAAGACTTAACTTAAATTAGGTAGGAATACATGAAACCATATAACTATGTGTAAATAAATGATTATGATAAAACAGAATTATTAATGCTAGATAGGATTGTTTGAAAATTTTTATTTGTATGTAAATTATTTGTACTAAGATAGTTACTTGAAAGTATAATTGTTTACTTATTAGATAAGAGACATAAATCAAAGTGTGATTGAATGAAAAGTATTTATTAGTTATTTGGAACTATATAATTACTTAAATGATAAGTATTAGAGAGTGCAAACTATAGATTATAAATAAAGTGCACTAAAAAAACAGCAATGAACATTGAAAATATAATTATAACAATCAAACATTTACAAATGAATCAGTTTCCTGCATTAGATAACAAGCAAGGAGTTGATATGCCATTAAACACATAACACATTAAACACTATATGTGAGGGGGATTGAGTCAACTAGCTAAAATTGATGTCCTATGGAGTAAGGGTTAACAAAGTTAGGCTGGCAGATCTTTGAAGAGTTCAATTCTCATAGGGAGATGCTCTATACTTCTGGCTTTGTGACACAGCTAAGCTAAGCTAAGTAAATGACAAGCTAAAATGACCAAAATTATCAACAATGAACTGGTGAACCTTTTAAGCTATTAGTTGAATAATTTTCTCACAAGTGATTTGGCAAAGATAAAATAAGATTTCTCTTTCTTAAACTTCCATATTTTGAAATATGAGCAGCTATAAATCAATCAAACATACTTATAAGCTCCAGCAATCTCAAAAAACACTACAATTCAGCAATAAACCAAATTTTTCATCACTTCCTTGAAAAAGCCAAGTTATATTCAACTAACATACAAATAACAGTTATTACACACATCAAGACATGTTCCCAGTAAATATACTCTACTTTAATGTAATTTTTCAATGACTGTTAAAAGCTCAAACCTTATTTGGGAATTCAGTGAGCATTGCTTCCATCAAGATTAATTGTAATATCATTTTGCCAGTCACTGAATCCTTCTCTTTTAGGAGTAGTAGAACCTGTTGTGGTCGTATCTATTGGTTAAATAAATCTCTTTGAAAATATTAGTATTAGATAGGAATACTTGAAACCATATAAATGTGTAAAAATTATTTGTATTAGATTTGTTTGGTTTGGTTTCTTTGTTTAATGACATATCAACCTTCATATAATTTAATGCCAAAGCCATCCTTGTAAAAGAATAAAAGTGGTACTATTTAACCCACAACTAAGAAGGTAAGGGGTTTATGCCTTTCCTAAGGGTAGAAGTCCAAAAGTGAATATAACAGCTCAACTAGAGTTTGAACTCATTTACTATGTCATCATCCAGTACATTAGCCCCTACACCACAGGGACTCCTCCCTATTAGTATTATATAGAAATACATCAAACCATAAAACTGAGTGAAAGCAAATTATGATCATTATCATCAAATAGGAATAGTTACTTGAAACCATATAATTGTATATAAATTATTAGTATTAGGAATACTAGAAATTAACAATGCGCAAATTATTTTTATCAAATTTCTCTATTAAATAACCCATAAGAGGTTGATATGCTGATAAAGAAATGAACCAAACCAAATTTCCTCTTTTAACAAAATTCAAAGAATATTTTGAATCAAAAAGTTTACAATTAATTCAGTTGATGAATAAAACTATTTATGAGATACATACAATAAGTTTCCAGACTTTTTTCGTATGGGCATTTAAAATTGTTGTAGACTCTTGAAAATTCAGTATCTTATTGCTATACATCTTATGTGGTGACTGACCAATTTTTATGATTTCAGCTTCAAATGAACAGCTACAACAGCAATTGGAATACACCCTACTAGAGCCTGATTGTCACAGCTGGTGAATTTCAAAAATGCAATCTGACATTTTAGAAGAACATTATGCAATAAAATTCTGTTTTAAACTTGGAAAAAATGCCACAGAAATGTATGGAATGCTTTAGACTGCTTTTCGACTATCTTGCATGAATCGAGCATCAGTTTTTGAGTGGCATAAGAGACTCAAGGAAGGCAGGGAATCTGTGAGGGATGATGAGAGGTGTGGGAGGAGTAAGGAAATCAATACACCAGAGTTGATTGCCCAAAGGGTTACTATGTTGAGGTTTTAGGGAGTTCAGGGAGAGATTCCGTCAGAAGAGGCCAGCACTCTTCAAATTGGGCCAGTGGTATTTCCACCAGGACAATGCACCAGTCCACAACTCCATCCTTGTTACTGACTATTTAAGCAAGATGGGCATCAACACAGTTCCTCAGCCTCCCAATAGTCCAGACCTTGCTTCCTGTGACTTTTGCTTATTCCCTAAGCTCAGAGGCTGTCGTTATGAGACAATTGAGAAGATGAAAGAGGCTGTGATGAAGGTCATCGATATGCTCACACAAGAGGACTTCCATGGGGCCTTTCAGAAGTTGCTAGAACAGTACATTGCAGCCGGAGGAGATTACTTCGAAGGGGACTAGAGTTTCATGCATGTACTATCAATAAAAGTGCCCATACGAAAAAAGTCTGGAAACTTATCGTATGCACCTCGTATGTACTGCTCACCATTGGCTTTTATCCTAAAGAAAAAGGGGTTTTTTTAAGGGTTTGGGGGGGTGATAAGTGTCTTGTTGGTTTTCTCCTATTGAACCTTTGGCAAGATTTGTCAAATAATCCATTGTAATGTAAACCGTCAACTAGGTCACATGTAATTAAATAAGCTGTATCATCAGCAAAGAAACCAAGACACAACCTAAGATTTTTTTTTTGTTTTATTTGCTTCATCTTTTGCAGACTGAATTATTCTACCATTATCCAGAAGATTTTCAATAGAAATGTTTATTTCTGTTTCAGACTGTCCTGTACATATTTACCCAACTGGTCCACCATAAACTGGATGTGACACAAAGTCAATTTTTCTGTGGAATACAGCAAGCTGGTTTGAATTCAAAGTTTTTCTTCTCTTACAGTAGTTGCCTTACTAAGACTAAAGAAATCAGTCTGCCCTACTATTTACCAATAGCTAGGGGGAAAAGAAATGAATTTATGCCTTTCCCAAGGGCATTAACATGAAGAGAAACAGACCAAGATTTAAGCTAGGGTCACCAACTCCTTTCCTATGACAATAATTGTTACACTAAATATGCCTTCTTCAGATTATCCTGTAGAGCAATTGTCATCAACATTTTCATTAAAGATATCAAGTAAATTTATAGGCAAAAGGAATTCAGTTGTGATACTCATGCTTGTTGAACAAACTACTGACCTATCAACATTATCATAATGTTCTTGACTTTTTTGATAATGAAGACTGGTTTTTGCTTTGGAAGTCACACTGTACAACTTAGGTGAAAATATATGAATAGACTTTGCCACTGAAACTAAAGCATTTTGTTGCTTTTTTATTTGTTTCTTCTTGCGAAGTACAAATAAGTTTTATCTTGGGATCCAGAAATATTTTGATATAATAATCAATATAAAGATTCTATTTTGACAAATGGACACAAATAGGTATTATTCTACACATGCACCCATTCAAGTTCACAGTTTTTAAGTAATTTTGTTTAATTTGAAATAATTAGGCCCTCAAACACATTGCAATTTTTATTTTTCAAAAAAAAATGATTTTACAATTTATAAGAGGGTTCATTTTTACATTCTAATTCAGTGTAGAAAGATAACTCACTTCTGGAACAAGTATTAAAAAAGGAACACTCCCATTCCACCTCCAAAGTAAAAGACAAAATTCAAATAATTCAACCAGTCTGGTTATTTATCTTTTCCCATGCTAACTGTTCAAGAAATGGGCAATCATTCTACATTGAATTAAAATGTGAATGCTAACTCCTCCCTTATAAAATCTAAAATGATTTTTTCAAAAAGTAAAATCTTGCAGTTAGTTTGAGGGTCTAATTCATTTAAATCACAAAAAACAAATTTCTCAAAATTTTTTTCCAGCAAACTTGAATGGGCGCACATGTAGAATTTTACCCAAAAGTATTAGTTCCTGAAAATAGCATATCAGATCAAATGGTTCCTAAGGAGAGAGAAATGATTATATATATATATATATATATATATATATATATATACAGACATACATACACAATGTTTACTTCACAATTCATCAGGTATTCTTTTTCATGGGAGATGGGAGCTGATAACAACTCAGCCTAGAGTTACTGCTTTTAATCTAGTAAGAAAATATTCAAATAGTTAAACTATCTCCTTCTTTATGCTGTAAATATAAATTAATGAGGCACTTAGGAACTTGCTTCTTGCTTTACACAATCCATATTATACCAGATGTTAAAATAGACATATTTTGTTGGTATTTCAAGAGTCTAAACAAGGATAAGAGTTGAGAGAACAAACCAATGGTAGGGATTTTGAGGCTCAGCCTCAAGAGCTATTCTCTCAAATCTATTCTAAATCAATAAAAATGATCTCAGAACAAGTGATTTGTCCTTGATTTTGGTTGGACTCAACATCCTGATTTTAACCATCATGAATAATTATTTTAATTCACTAACTTTTATAGCTTTGTTTTATTTTCATCCTGATTTAGATAAATTTTGCTGACAGTATTCATAACAAAAAGAAAAAAAAATGTTGCTAGTTATTTCAGGTCTATAAAAATCAGCTCTAAAAAACAAAATGTTTCTAATAACGTGACTCAGATGAATAGACTTTTGGTTGAAATAATGAAAATAATATTTAAAAATTTCAAATGTTTTACTCATCCTTTTTTTCAAAGAATATATTTTTGTTTCAACTTAACAGCTAAATTTTGACTGTAAATAATCTTTTCTCTTTTTTATTAACAGAAATTTTATCATACAAATATTCAGGCTCCATCTAAGTTGTGTGTGTGTGATATGTTTTGTTGACCAAGACATTGAGTGGTTAACATCAAAAATCATGATTGAAACAAGCACTTAACCTGGGTCAAAGATATCTGTTTCAAAAAAATACAACAGATAAAGAGTATATATATATATATATATATATATATATATATATATATTGCAGAATGGTCAGTTGTCAAGTATCAAATGCAGAGATTTGATGAATTATATTTAGAAAAAAAATGTACTTGGATGCTAAAATTTTTCTTATATTCTACAATATACATACAGTAAATTGTTAAAAATACAAGCCTAAGTATCATTGATGACCTAGAATTGCCACTGACATAGATAGTTTTGAACATACAGGAATATTTTTGAGAACATACAAAATAAAATTGTTTCTATTGGGCAAATTAAGTTTTTTTTAACAGAGTGCAGGGAAAGAAAAAAAGAGCACCATTTGCTTGGGTTGAAAACATACAAAAACACTTGAAGAACAAAACGGGATAAACATTTTTCACTAATTTTTAAGGTAGGATGGCGATTACATTTTATCACAAACATGTTCTGGTAGAATAATAACTTATATTAATAAGTATAATATTAACTTGCAAAAAATCAAGAGATAAATGAGAAAAATGTTTTGAGCATTAAGCTCATTTATAGAGAAATGAAATGAATTCCAGGTTAGTCATGGACATAGTGAAGTTCCTGAAAGATTTGTGATATTCCAAAGGATTGCAAAACCAATGGGTATTTCATTAAAGAATCTGCTTTAAAATACTATAAACAAACATATGCTATAAAAACCTTTGTGATAATTTAAAAAATATGAAATTGTCCACTGAAGTAAGAAATATCCCAGGAGATGGCTCATAGGTTAGAAAAAAAAAACTATTTGCTATGAGATCTATAGTTTAATAACCAGAATCATCAAAGACAAATAATGCATTAATCATAATTCATTGTAAAGACAGACCAGATTTAATCAGATAGCTTAAGTGTGATACAGTTTCAGATGAGAGTTTCATTGGAATATAGTGTAATTACATGTATGCAAATCACTATACACACACACACACACACACATATATATATATATATATATACCCAAAGAAGATGAGTTGGGAATGATTCAAATTGAGAATATATAAGAGGATTCTTATAAATCTCCAGGAGTGCTCAATGTATAATAAATGCATATAAATATATAAATTTCATACAAAGCAAATATATATATATATATATATATATATACATGCAGACACATTATACATATACACAACATTATTATCATGTATTGCTGACAGCATAGATTTCCTTGACTCTCTATCAGTTATCACTCTCAGTAGGTCTTCTGAACAGCATTCAGTATCTATGCTGAGCGGATAAATGGAAGTCCTTGCTTGTCAGCTAACAATGGCATGTCCATGCAAAGGAGTTCACATGAGAATGTCGCTTATAAGTTCATCCCTGCTTCTCCAGCAGTATTTCTTGCTCATCTTACTTGGACAGATTGTGAGTTGGGGGGTAAGTAGCCATACAGCTGCTGTTTTGTGGGATATTGCTTCTAGGATTTGTTGAAAATAGCATGCAGCATCCTTGCGTAGTTCCCATCTAGCTTTTATTCTAAGCACTTTGTTAAAGTCCAAGTGGTGCAGCCATACAATAGTACTGACATGGCTACAACCAGAAAGAATTCCCATTTTATTTTATCAGAGAGATCAGATTTCCATATAGTCATTAACCTGTCAATAGCAGTCCATGCTTTTCCTCTGCTTATGTTGACACTGGTTTCCATAGATGAGATACTGCTACCGAAGAATGTGAGATGTTCAACTAATTTCAGAGGCTTGTCATTTAGTGTGAAAATAGCACCATCTTGTTTAAAACACACAAACTCTGTTATCTAAGTCCATGTAGAGATTAATGCCTCTTCCTACCTGCTTAAGGTGATGCAGCAGAGATTTGGCTTGAGCAGGTGTATTTGAGACAACTGCTAGATCATCTGCATAGTGTGCATCCATATTAGCTTTTTCAGGATATTCTCTGCTTCTTGTCTTTATATATATATATATATATATATATATATTAGTACAAATAAAAATAAAAGGAATAATGTTTAGGTATGCACTCTGCTCAAGATATAAAATTTCTAATGAAATAAACAAATAAGAGAAAGTAGTCTATATATTTAGTATTTAATACTTATCTCATTTATAATGATCAAAAAGAGTGTGAATGCATACTCCACATTATTATCAAAGTTGCAAATTGGATTAGAAAATTCTGTAGTCTTTAAATTAGAGCATTTTAACATTATTACACTAAAATCTCACAGTGGGGTACCATTTTTACTGTATTACAGTAACATACATACTAAAATCCAGTCATTATGATATAGATGACAATTTACAATAGATAATGGAAACCAACCCATTGATTAAAAATTTCTTTTTTAACTTTATAAGTTTTCTAAAGCCACAAATTTATCAAAAATAACATCAGAAATAAAAAAAATTCTTTTATAAACAGAAAGCAAGTAAAAAAGAAAAAAGAAATACTATCTTAGTAAATACTTGTACTGATGGAAATAAAATCCATAGCATTGAGTTTATCAGTAGTAGGAAAAAATTAAACTGAACCATATAAAACCTGTAATCCTCTGTCATGTATATCATGGTCAAGTGTTAAGATAAGATCAAGACAAAGCTTCTATGTGCAGGGTTTGCAATATTAAATGTAAATAACAGTGTGAATTTTTCTGTATGTTACTTTCTCTATAACTTTTCTTACACTAAATCCAGCTTTGATTTGGAAGTTTGACCTGAAGATAAGCAGGCATGTGACATCCACTATACCAACATTCTGTAGCACAGAATAGTAAAATTAACTTGGAAATTTTAAGTTAGGCAGAGCACACACATACTACACTGATTTTAGGCAGAAGTTTGGGGAGTAACTTTGATTATGGGTGAAGTACACAGATACTATAATGATCTTGGACAGAAGGCTGAGAAGCAATACTTTGATCGCAGGCAGAATGTACAGATACTTTAATGATTCTGGGCAGAGGGTCGGGGCATAACTTTGATCCTGTGCAAAGTGCACAGATACAATAATGATTTTAGGATGAATTGCTAATTTTTGACAAGTACTATGTTTGTATAAAATGGTACCAACCAAAATGAATAGCCGGTCGCTGTGCGAAAATGCATCTAATATGAAATACTTCACCACTATGCACATGTGCTGCACAGACTTCCAAATGATTCCTGGCTGAAAGAGGATACTTAAGTCAGGACATCCGGTTTGTGATCTAACAACAAACAAACCCTCACTCTCTCACACACACACACACACACACGGTACTACTAAGCAGGCAAGCAATCATAAATATGCTTTTTCTTTTCCTATGCTCTTCATTTCTTGCTAACAAAATGCTTAAACAAGACTTACCAACCCATAAAGGGAAACTGAAATTTTTCATACCTCTTATCCACCAAGCCACATCCCCAACACTAAAACTAAAATTTCCTTCATGTTGTTTGGAGAAACAGAAATTCTTAACATTCATTTCTAAGATAAAAACCTGGAATGACAGGTATTTTGATATGTCATTCATCCAATCTAAACTAATGCAAAAAAAAAAAAAGAAAAAGATTTTTGGGTCCCAAAATTGTCCAAACTTCCAATATTTTTCTCTTAATATGTCTATTTCATTTTCAACACATACTTTTACTAAAAATTACAAATTCAAATGATTAATTCTATCATAATTTGTGTGTGCATATATATACATTTTCAGTGAAATTCTCACCCAGTTGGTGGGGTTTAGAATATGCTGACTGTTTCTCCTACAGAGGGGTAACCCCCCCTCATAAAAGGTGTGTCCTAGGTATGATACAAAACTGCACATGATGGTGAGGCACCAGTTTTGGAGATCTGGAGAGTGTGGATTACCCCCTCCATTCTCATTACTCCCATATCCACTCTCACCTGGAGTGGTAGTACCAATTTGGTATGAATCAAATAGATCTGTTTAAAAATTATTTGTATTCAATAAGACTGTTTACAAAAAAATTCTTAAGAAACAACTGCATAAAAAATGTAAATATGAATGTACAGAGAACATGATTCCCTAACATTTAGCCATAAAATAATCTTAGACAGGTTGATATACTGTTTAAATCAATCATTCATTCAAGTGAAATTCCTAATTTTCAATGGCGAGACAACTTAAAGAACTTTTCTGAAAAAAAGGCATATAATACAACCAAAAGAAAAAAGATGAAATACACAAACTGAATACAGTCTTATCATATGAAAATCATTTACAGTTAATATCCTAATGTTTGGATAACCTCATCAAAAATGCACCAGACTGTCTAAATTGGATGACTAAATTCATTATTTATCCTAAAAATCATATTGATTATCTTTTTTTTTCTTTTCTTTTTTTTTTTGCTGGCTTGCTAAGGTGATAATAATGAGTTGATATCTTGTGATAATTTAATGAACTGAACACTAAAAGGTATTTTATGAGTGATCCATAATAGATTTTTAATCAGTTGCAAAGTATTAAAGAAACCCTAATTATTGCACTAGGGGTAATTGATTGATTGATTTTAACAGCATGTCAACCAGTCTATAACATCTTAGGAATAGAGGTTTGGGAATCAAGTTCATTATACATTCAGATTTACATTTTTTGTGTAGTTGTTACTAAAGAGGGTTTTTTTTTTTTACAAATGGCTCTATCAAATACAAATGATTTTTTAAACAGATCTATTTGAGCCACAGATGTTACCTGAGTGGAGTTGAAAGTAATGGAAATGAAAGTGTACTCTACACTTCTCAAATCTTCAGAACTGGAGCCTCACAATCAGATATAGTTTAGTGTCATATCCAGGACACCTCTTTTTTTTGGGGGGGGGGATCATAACCCTCGGTAGGGAATATAATCACCCAATTCTAAGCCCCAAGAACAGAGAAAACTGACGGCAATGAAGTTAATCTAAAAAGATTTTTTTTAATATATGTATATAATGAGTTTGTTAGTAAATACTCCATAAACATAGCTACATATCAAAGTTAGTTTAGTCTAACAAATATTATTGATAGAATGTAAAATAGACTATATTCTACCTTTCACAATATATACAAGTGATTAGATAATCATTGAAAAAATATACGAGGATCATTAAATAAGTTTCCAGACTTTTTTCATATGGGCACTTTTATTGATAGTACACACATGAAACTCAAGTCCTCTTCGAAGTAATCTCCTCCGGCTGCAATGCATTTGTTCTACCGTTCCAACAACTTCTGGAAGGCCCCATGGAAGTCCTCTTGTGTGAGCATGTCAATGACTTTCATCACAGCCTCTTTCATCTCCTCAATTGTCTCATAACGACAGCCTCTGAGCTTAGGGAATAACCAAAAGTCACAGGGAGTAAGGTCTGGACTAAAGGGAGGCTGAGGAACTGTCTTGATACCTATCTTGCTCAAATAGTCTGTGACAAGGATGGAGTTGTGGACTGGTGCATTGTCCTGGTGGAAATGCCACTGACCCAATTTGAAGAGTGCTGGCCTCTTCCGATGGAATTTCTTCCTGAACTCCCTTAAAACCTCAACATAGTAACCCAAAGCCTAACCCTTTGGCCAATCAACTCTGGTGTATTGATTTCCTTACTCCTCCCACACCTCTCATCATCCCTAACAGACTCCCTGCCTTCCCTGAGTCTCTTAAGCCACTCAAAAACTGATGCTCGATTCATGCAAGATGCTCCAAAAGCACTCTGAAGCATTCCATACTTTTCTGTGGCATTTTTTCCAAGTTTAAAACAGAATTTCATTGCATATCGTTCTTCTAAAATGTCAGATTGCATTTTTGAAATTCACCAGCTGTGACAATCAGGCTTTAGTAGGGTGTATTCCATTTGAAGCTGAAATCATAAAAATTGGTCAGTCACCTCATAAGATGTATAGCAATAAGATACTGAATTTTCAAGAGTCTACAACAATTTTAAATGCCCATACGAAAAAAGTCTGGAAACTTATTGTATGCACCTCATAAATAGTTTTATTCATCAACTGAATTAATTGTAAACTTTTGATCCAAAATATTCTTTGAATTTTGTTAAAAGAGGAAATTTGGTTTGGTTCATTTCTTTATCAGCATATCAACCCCTTATGGGTTATTTAATAGAGAAATTTGATAAAAATAATATAGTAACCCTTTGGCCAATCAACTCTGGTGTATTGACTTCCTTACTCCTCCCACACCTCTCATCATCCCTAACAGACTCCCTGCCTTCCTTGAGTCTCTTATGCCACTCAAAAACTGATGCTCGATTCATGCAAGATGGTCGAAAAGCAGTCTAAAGCATTCCATACATTTCTGTTTTAGCTGTTGATTTAAACCTGAAATCATAAAAATTGGTCAGTCATAAGATGTATAGCAATAACATACTGAATTTTCAAGAGTCTACGACAATTTTAAATGCCTGTACAAAAAAGTCTGGAAACTTATTGAATGCACCACATACCTCTAATCTTAGAGATTATACATGCACACACAACACACACATCATATTTCTCTTATCATTTACATTTATACCAGCAAGGTAAACTATTTTACCCAGATCAAAATCGAATTTTTCAGATCATCAAGAGATTATTTGTAGATCTATATCCTCATTGAATTAGCAAATAATTCATTTTTCACTCTTTTTTCCAATACTACAAGTTATTCCTCTTCTTACAGGCTAACTGTGCTATAATATAGAATAGAATATAAATTGTGTGTGCATTGGTCCATAACAATCTAGTAAGTGTCATAAGTGTCAAAGTTATCTCATCTCCACTATCCTATTCATTATGTTTGGTATATGAATGTTCATCTTGCATCATATCATTTTTCAGTACTTATTAAGAATAACCTGCTGAGAAAATGGTTTAAGTAATGTGCAAAAAAATATATAGCTATGAAATACTTATATTCACAATACAAATAATAAATTTCAGGCACTGTCTCTTTTTTATTTATGAATTTTTACACGTGCAAAAAAAATAATGTCCACTTTTAAAAGGTAGCCATATTGATTTTTTAAGAGACAAGATAATCACACATCCGTCAAATGGAAAGTGTTTTTCTTTTGAGGCAGCAGTTATTTTCCTTTGTTTTCATTTTTTTCGGAGAGGGGGGAATACAGTAAATAAAAATACATTAATATGAATTCATATTTACTAAATTGAACATATTTGAGTTACTTGATTAAGGTTAATGGTAAATTACGAAATTTATATCTCACATAAATTCTGAGAGATACAAGTCCACCCATATGGCAGGAGGAGTGCCATTTCCCTGGCTGAGATTTTATCATGGTTATATGGGGGAACGAAGCACAGTTACAGAAATCATTATGGCTGCCTTTTAAGATTAGATATTGTCTACTTTTTTTATTGATTTTAATGACATGTCAACCCTACATTCATTGTACATTTGTATTTACACTTTTTGTGTTGTTGCTTCTTAAGGGTTTTTTCCCTCCAACAAAGTCCAATTAAATAGATCTATTTGAACCATGTATGGGACCCTAACTAGTACTGTGACTGGTTCTCTAGATCTCCAGAACTGGAGCCTTACTATTATATGCAGTGTAGTATCATACTCAGGACACCCCTTTTTGATGGGGTCATACCACTTTGCAGAGAGTACAATCAGCATATCATAAATCCTACCAATAAGACTTTTTTTATTTTTTGAGTGCATAAAAGTTTATAAATGAAAAGACCATAACTAAAATTCATATATGGATTGTGAATGTAAGTACTAAATTATTACCCATTTTTCCATCAGAAACACCAGATTGAGTCAAATTTTTGCAATATTTTGGTGAAATGAAGCACAATTTAACAACTCCAGATGATTTTGTTGAGGTTGTAAATGTGATGAACCACACTGAACTATGAGATGCCAAGCTCTCCTGATACTCCCCAAATGCTACATGTCAGATTTGCTTCTATGGCTTAGAGTAAGGTCTTAGGCCTAGCTGACCTTCTCCGATCATCAAGGTTCTTGCAACCAGATCAAAATTTCTTGAACCATCTGGTTTGTTCATGTTATATAGGTGCCACAAATTAACACATACTAAATTATTACAAAATTTTACTCAATCTAGTACTAAAATTTAAAAATATGTTAATTCTACAGGCAAATTTATTAAGATTTTTTTTAATGAGTCATTTCATTTCCCCAAAAGACTTCCAGATCTTGAAACAAGAACTGAAAGTTACCTTACAGCTAAGAACAGTAACTAATCCAATCAAGATAAAAATGTGGGCTGAGAGGATCTTCCGTAGAACTCTTTAGATAACAAGCAAAAAAAACATGTCTTCTCACTGTTTCTTTTAACTGGAACATATCTAGTCAACTCTTTGCTACATTAAATCCAGATAAACTAAAGTTAAAAAAAAAAGCAAAATTCTTAAAACCGGATAATGTCAAGTGACCTTGCTGATACATGTGCGAGCAAATACAACTTTTAATGACTTGATTGTTCAAAGTACCAGTTTGTGATCACAAACAAAGTCATCCATCCAAAAAACAGGTCAGCTTAGAATAGAAATAGACAGACTGACAATTCTTAAACGGATTGTTTACAATGATTATACAATCATAATCATTTATCTTTTAGAATTAGCAATTTTTACAATTTCCTTGGCAGAATGTCAAAAATGTTGGCTTCATATAATACTTTTGGAAGCATTCATAGTACAATGGTTATCATTAGAGGAAATGGACATGGCAACCAAAATTTAAATCTTAGAAAAGGCTGTTTGCATTTCACATAGCTAATATGGGAAAGGTATACATCAAACTATTTTCTCTCCATCTATGGGTAGTAGGATAGACTTAACTTTGATTAAATATTCATCAATATGCTCTTGTTGATCCCCATAAATATATCTTTAATTGGATAGAGCAAGTTTTCAGCTATAAATGTTATTTTTCCAAAGTCATCAGCACAACCGCTGACTATTTATTTTCATCAGCAATGGATAAAAACCTGTGCTCATAAAAGGGTCACTCCAAAAGTAAGACCTCTTTATTCTATTATTTTGTACTGCAATGTTAAAGGCAGATGCTAGAGATATGACAATAGATGTTGAATATTCCTACTATTAACACATTTCCTTGTTACTGATAACAACCAAGCAAGCAGCAGTCCGGCAAAAAAGCAACTGACATGAAGTGTGATGCAAAATTCCTCAACACAGAAAAAATTGGACCTACTGATACTAATCGACACTTGCTGAATATTTATACAAACCAAATAGTGGATGTGTAGACAGTTAAGTTGTAAATAGTACATATCAGCAGCTATGACACCAATGAGAGTGACAAGCCAGGGACAACACTGCTGATAACCAATGAAGAATGTTTCAATCAGTACACCTATGCAGACCAAGCTAATGAAAAGGGGGCCATGAGAACAGTTTCTAGTCAATGACACTTGTCTTCACTGTTGTAAAAAAAGTTAGTTGCCTCAACTGGTACAGATTTCTACAAACACAGCACACAGGCTCTTGTTTGCCAATGGCAATAAAATATAGTTAATAGTGGTGATTATTTGAAAAAAAAATCATGTTTTGTAGTTAAAACCTTGCTTTACCAAAAAGCGTTATAGTACTTCCAGTATTTGTAGTTTCTGAGGAAATAAATAAGGTACATAACTTTTGGAGCAACCTTTTGTATAGAACAAATTCTAGTCAGGATGGTCATATTTTGAATGACACAAGCTACAGGAAAAGTTGAAAATTTGCTCTATCCAAAAGTGTTATTGTGTCCTGTTTAACTTTTGTAGTCTCCATGGAAATAAATAGAAAGCATTACTTTTGAAGCAACATTTGTATATTACAAATTCTGTCCCATGCTACCAGAAAAGTTTCACCTTGTAACTTTTGTACAAAGAATGATATAACTGATTCTTCCAAAATGGATAATAAATGGAAATCATAAACGATCATATAAAGGATTTCTTGACATAATTTATGCTCGATACGTATTCCATTCAAACACCTGAAATGTAGAATGCAATACTTCCCTATATTCTAAACCATTAATTGGTTTTCACAAAGAAGCAACTCACCAAGACAGGCAGATGAAAAGGCTCCTCAACACCAATGACACCACTTCTCCTGCATTCACTTTTTTATTTCTCACCAGACCTTCGAAGAAACCTCTCTGGAGTATTAACAAGCCATTACAATTTTGATTCATCACTCCACACAATTCTGTTGAATCACTCAGTCAAAATCTACATTTTCTCTCAAGAACTTTATTCTGCCTTTGAAGTTTATCTGAGACAGCAATGTTTTTAACACATCTTCTTGATACAAAACCTGCATGAGATAACCATCAGATTCTTTTTTTTTTTTGAGGTTTAGAATTTTCTTGAAAGATCTATAAGCTTTTTTGTGTCTTTGAGAAATATAAATTTTAATGGTTTGTCATCCCTGCATTCTGGCAATATCACCTATTGTTTTAAAACATTATATTCTAATAGATGATTGAGAAATAGAGATTTTCACTATCTTTAGATATTACTATCATCGACCTACTGGAGGAGCAAATTCACACAGTGGACTATATGGGCAGTTTCGTGAACATTAAATTGAACACTGAAAATTTATCAAAAAATATGATAAAACATTCAATGGACATGTTTAAGTGCCAGAATTTCACCAGGAATTTATCTATGACCTTTAAATAGCCCTATGTTGGAAATGATTTAATATTTATTAGACTTTTGACATGCATGTAAAAGTGCAAAAAAATCAAAACTCATTTAAAAACCAGATTCTGAAGGAATATTAATAACACATAGCAGTATAAAACTAAATAAAATGAATACACATTTTGACTTAGATTTTGGCTTAAAGCAAAAGAATTATACGACATGTACCTGATATCTATAGGGAAAATCAACTTTGGCAAAAAAGTATTAGCACTTTAAGGAAAATTTGTTAAGTAGAGTACAGCTAGTTTAAATTAAGAGTTTCCTTCTCCAAGACTGGTTACTTAACCATGCTTTTCCAAAGAACATTACTGCAAAATGAAATGCCAACAGCCAAGTTAAGGATTTGAATTAGGGTCACCAATTGCAGTTCCTATGATGATAATCATTATGCTAAGATGTAAAAAAAAAAAAAAAAAAAAAAAAAAAAAAAATTTTTACATTCATCATATTTTGTTTTACAAGTTTCAGTTCTCAAGACATTCTTCAGGTATTTTGAAAATTTTAAGAATTTTCAGACAGATATGACTTAATATATTTTGGGATTTTTCATATTTGGAACATCTTGGAAATTTGATTTATATTTGATTATAAATAAAATCATTATAAATGATTATCATTTTTTAAAAGCTAACATAGAATACATGTGACTTACGGTCAAGTCATGCTGAAAGCATCAGTTCACACTAGATCATGAAAGTTAAGCAACAATGAGCCTGTTCAGTACTTAGATGGGTAGCCACCTAAGCAACAGCAAATAATGTAAGCAATCAGAAGTTTGTGTGCCATATCTAAGAAAAGCTTAGTAAATAACAACATAGAATACGCCTTGTATGTATTTACCCAACCCCTTCGTCATGAGTAGGATGTGACACAAGGTCATTTTTAAATGGAGTTTAACTGGTTTTGAATTCAGAGTTTTCTTTCTTCTAGACCATATCAAGGTTGAAGAGCCCATTCTGCCCCACTATTTTCCCATCGCTGGGGGTGGCTGAGGGAGAATAGTTGGATTCATACTTTTCCTAATGGTATTAACACTGTAAAATGCAACCTGTCTCAACCTAGGTTTGAACTCGGATTGCCATGTCCATTTCTTACAATGATAACCTTAACATCACAAGCATCTCCAAATAAGAATACATCTAGTATGAAATGAAGCAACACAAGGTCACCAATTTGTACCATCAAATGTATGCCACATCATACATCTGTATTTCATCTGTTTTTTTAGTTAGTGGTCTCTTCCTTTTTCAATTTCATATTGATTATTGTAAATTTGTTTTTAACTCATACAGCTATTATTGTAGCTATTCATTTATTAAAAGACATTTATTTACTTTTTGTGTGTGTGTTTTAAAAGAATCTCATAATTAAAGTTGCAATATTATTAGTTTATTTTTCCATACTAATTGTAACCCAAAATAGACAACATCCTTAGGAAAAACCAAAATGGCTTCCGAAGAAATAGATCCATGACCTCACAAATATTGACCATCCGTAGAATCCTTGAAGGTGTATGGGCAAAAAACCTACAGGCGACATTACTATTTGTCAACTTTACCAAGGCCTTCGATTCCATACACAGAGGGAAGATGGAACAAATCCTACTAAAAGAAACTGTAGCAGCAATAACAATTCTCTACAGAAACACCAAAGTGAAAGTACGTTCACCAGATGGAGACACAGAATACTTCGACATTGTAGCAGGAGTACTACAAGGGGACATGTTAGCCCCATACCTCTTTATCATCTGTCTAGACTACGCGCTTAGAACTTCGATTGACAAAATCAGAGAAAATGGCTTCGAGCTGACAAAGAAAAGAAGCAGAAGGTACCCCGCAAAAACAATTACCAATGCCGACTACGCCGATGAAATAGCATTACTGGCGAATACACCTAACCAAGCCGAAACACTACTGCATAGTTTGGAACGAGCTGCCGCAGGCATTGGCCTCCATGTCAATGCACACAAAACTGAATATATGTGTTATAACCAAACAGGCGACATTTCCATACTAGATGGAACCTCTCTGAAACTAGTAGACAAGTTCACCTACTTAGGAAGCAGCGTCTCATCAACCGAAAAAGACACTGACACACGACTAACGAAAGCATGGACAGCTATCGATAGGCTCTCGATCATATAGAAATCAGACCTGACCAATAAAATGAAACGCAGTTTCTTCCAAGCAGCGGTCGTATTGATACTGCTATATGGATGCACTACTTGGACGCTAACTAAACGGCTGAAGAAGAAGCTAGACAGCAATTACACAAGAATGTTGCGAGCAATATTGAACAAGTCCTGGCGGCAACACCCCACAAGGCACCAACTATACGGCCACTTGCCTCCCATCACGAAAACTATACAAGTTAGACGAACCAGGCACGCAGGACACTGCTGGAGAAGCAAGGACGAGCTCATCAGTGATGTACTTCTATGGACCCCCGCATATGGCCAAGCAAAGCAGGACGACCAGCTCGAACATACATACAGCAGCTATGTGAGTATACGGGATGTAGCCCTGAAGACCTGCCAGAAGCGATGAATGAGAGGGAGAAGTAGCGAGAGAGGGTCAGGGATATCCGTGCTAGCGACACGACATGATGATGATGATGAATTGTACAAAAACATGTCAAAACACATTTCCATTGGTGCTTATACAGAATAACCCACTTATTGAAATTTACATTAATTTCATTTAAATTTACCTAAAAAATACAATTCTGATACTTACACGTACAATCCTTATAAAACTAATTTTCAAACATTTGTTCATTTTTATTAAACAGTTAAGTTCTAGAATTACAAATTGACCATCAGCCATAACTTACTGATGATGTACCATCTTCTTGGTTGTTGGGCAGGGGGAAGACTAAAGAAATATTGCCGAGCTAGAGACGTTAATTTGAAACTTAACTCTTCAGTAAAAACAAACAAAAAAATGAAGCAAATGACTGAAAATTCTTAAAATAAAATCCAAAAAGATCAAATTCTAAGTAATTTTAAGGGAGAAAGCATATTAAAATGTGAAAGAGGAAAATGCGTAAACATTGGTTAATGTTTCTAAAACAATGTTTCAAAAAAGATATTTAAGAATGAAAAGGTGTCCCAGGTCTCTTATCCACAAGTTTAAAGATATGTTTTACTGGTTTTAAGGACTTTTACAGAATCTTTTAATGGAAAAAATTTACAAAAAATATTTTTAAAAGTTAAATTATTAAGTATTGTTCATCAAAATAATTACTTGAAATAATTAAAAAAATTAAAAAGCCATTTTTTTCCCTTTTTAATTACAGATAAAATGAGACTAAGTGTTTTAATCGATAAAAGTTTGCTTGTTATTTTAAAGTTTAAATGTAAAAAAAAAAATGAATAGATGAAAAATTAAAGTAATCCCTTCTTGAATGACGTTTTAAAATTAAAATCGATTTGTTTATTTCATATTTTTTATGTTATATTTATTCATAAATTTTTTACACTAACTTGATGAAAATAAACGAGTTAAAGACAATTCAAGCAAATATTTCACAAAATTTCCCACAAAAGGGACTATACATGTCAATCTACACTTACCTTCCAACATCCTCGGCATCTTTTATTTCCATTCTGATTTCAATTTCTGTATCAAAGCAACAAATAATGAAATTGTTCCGAAGAACGGTTCAAAACAGGCGCCATTAGCAACAGATAAATTTTTTCCAGGTCGCTTATGAGCACGACAAAAAATGCAATAACAATATAAAAATAGGGAAAAAAACTCATAATTATTCATATGTAATTTTACATATTTATTTACTTTTTATTTTAAAACATAATACATTCATTTTAGATCATTATAGATACATGATTGCTGCAACATGACGATAGATACATTACGTTTCGAGGCCGCTTAAGATAATTCATAAAGTAAACATGGATAAGTACGACATCGCTGCTTGGTCGGCAGCGAATTACCTTAATGAATTATAATTCATAATCTTTAATCTCGAGTTATTTTCTGATTCTATTTCCCCAGTAAAACTTTAAATTTATTTTTTTTATTTGTAAAGTCTGTTCTTACTTAGGCCTTTATTTTGTTTTGTTTTTTCACTTAAAAAGACTACCTAAAGTTTTCAGTATTATCCAGAATATGACGCCGAGTATGTGGTAAAATAGATAAATATAGATAGCATAAGAGTAAGTTTCAGTCATTTCCTTAATATAATTTTTTTTTTTTTTTTTTACTGAACAGTTACATTTTAGTCCTATTAATTATACACCGGCAACTGACACTAAATTATCATCCTCTTATTTATTTACTTAGCTTTGCTTAGTTGAAAAATAAGGCTGGAAGTATGGGACATCCAGTGAGACTCGAACTCACTAGTAATAATAGTCTGCCAGTCTAGAACTATTACACCATGCGAGGCGCCCAAGTTACCATTATTTTAGTAGGTGAATTGTAGCGAGTTAAATCATTTTTAGATATAAATGTTCTGTAAAAAAATTAACATAATGAGTGAAAGTTACTCTTATCTCTTTCTTTTTTGTGGCATGTTAACCTTCGTGGGTTATTTAATGCCAAAGCCATCCTTGTTGAAGAACTATAGTATTTAACCCATACCTAGGGAGATTCATACCTTTCTTAAGGATATTAGTCCGAAAGTGAACATAATAGCGCAACTGGACTTCGAACTCGATCACTATTCCCCCTCATCCTAATGGCGAATGTAGATATTACATTTCTATATAGTTTTTTGTAATATTTGGAACAAGAACCTTTTTTTGCTTCCAGTGGGGAAAAAAATCAATTATTTAATAAAAAATAAGTAATATCTTTTTGGAACCATCTCTCTACATTAACATCCACATTACATTCTCACTACATGAATTTCTCTCTGAAAGTAACATTGAAAAATATACTAATACTCTTTTACTTTATATTGTATTTAAAAAAAAACTTACTTTTTTAAAAATTAGAATAATTGCAGTTTAATACAAAACAATTAAGTCAATGTAATGACAGCACCTTCCATTGACGTCCGCACATACATCAATACATGACTCATCTTTTCGGTTTTAGATTTAAAGTTTCCTTTTCCATTTACTCATATATTGTGAAATTAATAAAAAGCAGGAAACTTTGATATCTTACAATCAAGTAGTGTTTAATAATCTCACCATACAGACCGTTACTATTGTATTTTAAATGAGATCCTCACTAGGTGCGCCACACTTAATAAACATCAGAGTTTGAAGGAAAATGTTAGACAAAAATAATTCATTCACACATTACTTTTCTTCTCTTTTTTCATAAAACATTAGAGATGAAGGAAAATGTTAGGTAAAAATAATTCATTCACACATTACTTTTCTTCTTTTCTTTCATAAAACATTAGAGTTGAAGGAAATGTTAGACAAAAATAATTCATTCACACATTACTTTTCTTTCATAAAACATTAGAGACGAAGGAAAATGTTAGACAAAAATAATTCATTCACACATTACTTTTCTTCTTTTTTTTCATAAAACATTAGAGATGAAGGAAAATGTTTGGTAAAAATAATTCATTCACACATTATTTTTCTTCTTTTCTTTCATAAAACATTAGAGACGAAGGAAAATGTGAGACAAAAATAATTCATTCACACATTACTTTTCTTCTTTTTTTTCATAAAACATTAGAGACAAAGGAAAATGTTAGACAAAAATAATTCATTCACACATTACTTTTCTTTCATAAAACATTAGAGATGAAGGAAAATGTTAGACAAAAATAATTCATTCACACATTACTTTTCTTCTTTTCTTTCATAAATTTTTGGAGATGAAGGAAAATGTTAGACAAAAATAATTCATTCACACATTACTTTTCTTCTTTTCTTTCATAAATCTTTGGAGATGAAGGAAAATGTTAGACAAAAATAATTCATTCACACATTACTTTTCTTCTTTTCTTTCATAAAACATTAGAGACGAAGGAAAATGTTAGACAAAAATAATTCATTCACACATTACTTTTCTTCTTTTTTTTTCATAAAACATTAGAGATGAAGGAAAATGTTAGACAAAAATAATTCATTCACACATTACTTTTCTTCTTTTCTTTCATAAAACATTAGAGACGAAGGAAAATCTTAGACAAAAATAATTCATTCACACATTACTTTTCTTCTTTTTTTTTCATAAAACATTAGAGATGAAGGAAAATGTTAGACAAAAATAATTCATTCACACATTACTTTTCTTCTTTTTTTTTCATAAAACATTAGAGATGAAGGAAAATGTTAGACAAAAATAATTCATTCACACATTACTTTTCTTCTTTTCTTTCATAAATCTTTGGAGATGAAGGAAAATGTTAGACAAAAATAATTAATTCACACATTACTTTTCTTCTTTTCTTTCATAAATCTTTGGAGATGAAGGAAAATGTTAGACAAAAATAATTCATTCACACATTACTTTTCTTTCATAAAACATTAGAGATGAAGGAAAATGTTAGACAAAAATAATTCATTCACACATTACTTTTCTTCTTTTCTTTCATAAAACATTAGAGATGAAGGAAAATGTTAGACAAAAATAATTCATTCACACATTACTTTTCTTCTCTTTTTTCATAAAACATTAGAGATGAAGGAAAATGTTAGACAAAAATAATTCATTCACACATTACTTTTCTTCTCTTTTTTCATAAAAAATCAGAGTTTGAAAGAAAATGTTAAGCAAAAATAATTTGTACTTATCTGAGAAGGTGGTCCCACATGGAATATGGTGATGTATATATTAATATCACTAAAAATATGAACCTGTTTTATTTAAATAAAATGGAATCTTTAAGACCAATTGTATTTGCTGCACACCCCACCAAATGGGCCTTTTTTAATGTGGGTCCGGGCACAGGACTGTATCCCAGACACACCTGGCATTCCCAAAAATGCTTTGGTCCCCATTAGCATTCCTCTAAAAAGGGGCACCTCCGGCACCAGGTGATTAACTTAGCCTCTGCAAGAAGGGTTAAAACCTGAGGGGACAGTCCCCTGAGGGGCTCCAGGAGTATGTCAGTCTCAGCCGCATGATGCAAATGCTAGGTCTCCCAGCACCCACGCCTGACAGCTTTGACGGACTACTGTATCCAGAGACATGACACACCTGAGCAGATCTGTGCCATTGACACCATGGACAGCTGGAGTTTGCCTCATTGACTGAATTGGAACAATTGGGCAAAACCACAACAGCTTTGAAACAAAAAGTCAGCTCTTTTTTTCCTTCCTCGGTCTCAGGCAAGAAACCAAAATCCCTTGCTTTTGTTAGCTTCTTTCTGGCTGATAACACATGTGCTGTGTCATTTCAACATCGATTTGCCAAAATTCAGTTCTCAGGTCTATGAAGAACATGTACAAACAGTTCACCTCTTGCTTCAGCGAGGTATGTTCCTGCCACAATCACTAAAATTTTCATGTTCATAAGTAACCTTAACCCAGCAAAAACAACACATCATAGTAAGAATCTTAATTAGAGCAATATACTTAAAATACACTAAAAGAATAAAGTATTTCCAGTCCAATTTGTATCTGAATGATAATTTGGTGGGATCTGCATTTTACTGAACATTATTTTTAATAATGCGAATTCTTGATACTCTTTTGTGTCAAGAGTAACTTTGAAATGCCAAATCTTTCATGGATTCCTAAATAAAAGCATCAATTTCATCAAAAGCATTATGGATGGCTGTAACAATGGAACTAATCAAGTTTACAGGTCATCTAGTTCTGTCTTAAAATTAGCACAATTATTTAACCAGAATTTAAACCGCCGACTGGAGTTGTCACAATGAGGAATTCAAAGCTGTTCTTAACTATCAGAGTGAAATTTGCAACAATATACTGTCAAAAGAACCCCTGTGTGTATGAACATATTAATATCACCATATGAATTCATCTAAACATAGCAGTAACATAAAAGAGCCCAGCCAAGTTAGTTAGGGTTGTAGAATACACCAACAGCAGAGGAGTAAGACACCCCCAACTAGTGTCCTGGATATAACACTAAACAATCTGATTGTGAAGCTCCAGTAATGGTGGAGCTTTGGGGAATGCTGAGTACCCCTTCATTGCCATTTCTCCCAGGTCCACTCTGGCCCAGAATAGTAGCACCTGATAGGGTCCTATTTATGGGTCAGATAAAATTGTTTGACATTTAAACTGAGTGCAAACAAATGACTTACAAATTGAATTGTTAGAAATAGAACCATTTGATTATTTAGTTGTGTGTAAGCAAGTAACTGATGTTTAACTGAGTTGTTAGTGATACATAGCAATACTTGGAATCATTTAACTTTGTTAACTTATGCTAAATTGAATTGTTAGAAATAGAAGTGTTTGATCATTTGACTGTATAGAATTTACTGGGTAAACCTCTGAAAGTTACTGATGAACCAACCACAAAAATCATGAGTAATCAACTAGACATCAAACTAGGACAGTTTACGCAAGAAGAACTCAACTCAGAATTGAGAAAAATTTAAAATTGGAAAGCAACAGAGCTCAATGAAATACTCCAAGAAGTATGGAAGACAAAAGAATTTGACGACATACTGCTCCAACACTGTAATGCCATATATAACCAAAACACAATGGACAGATGGACAAAGGGATGCATCCTCACTTTCCCTCAGAAGGGTGACCTTGGAATAGCCAACAACTACTGAGGTATAACCCTTACATCCAAAGCAGTCAAGGTCTACAATGCTCTGCTACGCAACCGCATAGAACCTAAAATTGAGAAAATACTTAGGAAGAACCAAAATGGCTTTCAGAGAAATCGATCCATGACATCACAAATTTTGACTATCCGTTGAATTCTAGAAGGTATTCCTGCAAAATAACTTGTGGCAACAATATTATCATCAACTTCTCCAAGGCATTTGACTCCATACACAGAGGGAAGATGAAGCAAATACTTCTTGCCTATGGCTTCCCCAAAGAAACCATCACAATCATAATGATGCTATATAAAAACACGAAAGTAAAAGTCCACTCCTCGAATGGAGACATACTACTTCGACATTGTAGCAGGTATGGTGCAAGGAGACACATTAGCCCCATACCTGTTTATCATCTGCCTAGACTATGTGATTAGAACATCTATAAATTTAATGAAAGAAAATGTTTTCAAGCTACCAAAGGAAAGAAACAGAAGATACCCCCACACAAACTATTACGGACACGGACTACACTGATGACATAGCACTTATAGCTAATACACCTCCCCAAACTAAATCCCTGCTACATTGTCTGGAATGAGCAGCAGGTGGCATAGGCCTCCATGTCAATGTAGACAAGACAGAATACAAATGCTTTAATCAAAGTGGTGACATCTCCACACTAAAGGGTGGTCCTTTGAAACTAGTGGACAAGTTCACCTACTTTGGAAGCAGTGTCTCATCCACTGAGAATGACATCAACATGCGACTTGGAAAGGCATGGACAGCTATTGATAGGATATCAGTCATATGGAAGTCAGACATGACCGATAAAATGAAACACAGTTTTTTCCAAGCAGTGGTTATGTCAATACTACTATATGGATGCAACACATGTACACTTAATTAAACATATCGAGAAAAAGCTTGACAGCAATTACACAAGAATGCTGTGAGCTGTACTGAATAACTCCTGGAGGCAAAACCCCACAAAACGGCAATCGTACTGCTACCTACCACTCATCATGAAGACTATCCAAGTTAGATGAACCAGACATGCAGGACACTGCTGGAGAAGTAAGGATGAACTCATAAGTGATATACTTCTGTGGACCCCTTCACATGGGTGAGCAAAGATAGCTCAACCAGCTAGAACCTATATACAACAGCTCCATGCCGATACAAGATGTGGCTTTGAAGACCTCCCAGGAGTGATGGACAAGAGAGATGAATGGTGAGAGAGGGTCAGGGAAATCTGTGCTGGCAGTGTGACATAATGATATCTACAAAATATGTTTACAAATCATATATTTAATATTTATGTAATAACCAACAATGGTTGATATGCAATAAAACCAAACCATAAAAGACCATAAAATATGCAAACTGCATCCTTTACAGAAGAGTAAGATCCCCTTGCTCCATCTCAAGAAGGGTAGCCTAGGTTTGACAGAACTCCAGTTCAGGAGCTCTGAGAAGAGTGCAGTTACCCTTTTATTGCCATTATTTCCAGGTCTACTATGACCCAGATTGGTAGTACTTTGGCGCGCAATTTAATTCGACACTTAATTTCACCCAATCAGAATGACTTATCCTATTCAGCCCGGACCTTCATTTCCGGCCACCAAATCTTGTAAGCTGCCAAACACAGTCTCTTTGGCTGGAGAATGCTGACCAGTGCAGACGTCACACTGGCCGTTCTTCAATAGCAACGATTTTTAGCTGCACAATGCCGCCCAGAGCAGACATCTCACTGCGGCTCTAGAATAGCAGCAGCAGCAGCATGGATAAACGAGGGAACCCATCTAATTTATGGATTCCTTACAAGGAATCCCAGTTGAATATAAATTAGATGCATTCAACATGCCTCGCACAGGCACAACTTTATGTCACCCCAAAATTGGCTATGTCGATCTGATGCGTAATCCTGCTCTCGACACGCTAGCTCTCAATTCACCTCTGGGCCACCTTAATGGAGATAACGTATACTCTCCCCAAATACCAGACACAAAACTCACGGTGACATCCAAAGTTCAATTCCTACAACTGCAACATGTCTTTCGTCAAAATGCAATGAACACAATCCCTCACACGTCCGACGACACACACTGCCATCTCAACCTTCTCAACATCTCATAACTCAATTTCATCTCAATACTCACAACCCTTCACGAGTCTTGCAGCACCAAAAGCAAAACCAAATATTCCATGCAGCAAATAAAAACCTTATCCTTAAACACATTTCGACTCTCACCATCTTACTTCTACTTCATCATCCTCCTTTTATTTCCTAACAACTATTAGCGAGGGACCTTACAAACTCAGCGAGGAAACAACACAATGTAAACACACATACGTTACAACACCTCCCTCGCTACTAACAAACCAACTTCTCCAGCTAAAATCATCCTACAAAAACTCTGGCTACAGTACCTATAAGGGTCCCATCTATCAATCAAATAGATCTATTTGAAAATTATTAGTATTATAAATACTTGAAACCATATAACTGAGAAAATTATTTGTATTAAGAATAGTTAATTGAAGCAATAATCATTTACAATGGATTATTTTTATTATTATCATTATTGGTTATTTGAAACACTATAAGGGGCAGTCATCATGGTGTATGATTAAAACACTGAACTATAGCCTTGAAGTTAGCATGTTTGAACTCCAGTTGTCCTATTATCTTCACTTTCAGACTAATATTCTTGGGAAAGGCATGAACCCCTTCATCCCACCAACTATGGGTTAAATAGTATCACTGCTGTACTTCTATAAGGGTGATGGATAGCTTTGGCATTGAATACCTCATGTAGGTTCCTATACCATTAAACAAAGAATCCATTTCAATCCAGTCATTGATATGTCATTAAATAAAGAGTCCATTCAAATCCAGTCATTGATATGCCATTAAACAAAGAAACCAAACCAAACCTTGAAAATATATATTTTCTTGAAATACTTGAAACCATATAACTGTGTACAAATTATTTGTATTAAGAATTGTAGCTTGAAGTTTTATAGGCAGAGTCTCAGTGGCATAATGGCTAAAGTGCTGGACTGTGGCCTCATAGTAAGTGAGTATGAATTCCACTTGTGCAATTGTGTTCCCTTTTAGACTAATACCTTTGGAAAAGGTATTGAACCCTCTTATTCCTCTAGCTATTGGTTAAATAGTATCACTGTTGTTCTTCCATAAGTATGGCTATAAGTATTAGCTTCAATTAAGTATTGATACAATTAAATTGTTGTATGGTTTACAAATGATTATTATTCCTTGAAATCATATAATTGCATGAATTACTAGAATCATATAATTATGTATGAATTACTATTATATAGAAATACTTAGAATCATGTAAATGTAACTTATTTGGATTAAGAATAGTTACTTCAAACTATAATTGCTTACAAAGGATTATTATTATTAGTTATCTTAACCATATTGAAGGATTAGCGAGGCACTCCCTCAAAGGGAATCCTGATGGAATCTAAGCAATTCTTAAAACTACCCTGTATGAGATTCATGTGCAGCACTCCATTTTAAACCAAATTTGTGTCACATTTTGGTTTCATGAGGAGTCAAATCAATACTACCTCGACTTACTCTAGAGTAATGAAAAATACCATCCTTATGGTAATATAAAACATTTTTTAAAATTTATATAGATCTGATTTTTTTCAGTTATACTCAGACTAAACGACTAAATCTCTCTCTCTCTCTCTCTCTCTCTCTCTCTCTCTCTCTTTATTTTTCCTCCCACACAATAACTTTTTATATCTAAGTTGTCTCTCTTCTCTGCATCACTTTGTGTTCTTTCTCTCTCTTCTTTTGATTTCTCTTCTGCTTTTTCTTTCTTTCTGTTTTTTCTTTTTTTTTGTTTGTTTGTTTACTCAAGTAATTTAAAAGCATTCTAGTTAACTGATACTCCTGAGTTCTAACTCACCAATACAACTGACTTTTTTCTTTTTATTTTTAAGAGAAATTAAATTAAAAAGAGAAAAGAGAAAACTAAAGTACAAAAAGTTATAGTGAGATGCCATCATCTTGAACCCATACACAAGCATTCATATGTAAATAATCCCATCACTTATAATAGGATCTATGCTATTAGATGATAATAAACAGCAGGACCTTTTTTCCATATGTTTCTTTGTTTCTCTAGCTATAAGTTCTGCCATGCAAAAGCAAACAGATATATCAAATTAACAAGTGAAGTCTGCCATGATTTGAACATCCAACCTTGAGGTAAGAAGGTAATAAATCCACCGCACAAAAGATTCTGCTACTTGAACAGTAATGATAAAATCAACTTGGAAATACTAAGGCAAAACACACAGATACAGTGCTGATCTTAGACAAAACGGAGGGAGAAGCTATATTTGATCACAGACTAAGTCAACAAATATTGACAATCCATATATAAGTAATAAGTAATAATATTTTCTGTTCTTTAATAGATGATATTATATCTAATATATTTATATTCCTATACAAAGATATTGTATTTAGTATATTTATATTCCTATACAAAATATACTTGGAAAATAATTGTATTTATTTACTTCCAATAAATGCTTTTAGTATTTGCTGAATTTCATTATATATCAAATTATATATTCAGACATATCCTTATTTACATGAGGAAAACATAATTGTGATAATGGACATTATATAAACACCTAATCTATCTATCTATCTATCTATCTATCTATCTATCTATCTATCTATCTGTATACTTGTGTGTGTAAATGAAAAAATTGGAAACACTGTTAAATAAGTTTTATTAATTTGTTATTAATCCCAACCAGTTTCAGCCCTAGTCCATCATCATTTTCCTAGACTGCCACTTAACTGCTATCTGTAAGAATGCAAAAAATATGGCTTTCTGGCAGAATAGTTCACCTCTACTGCCATACCACCAACATCCTTCCCGAAATTACATGGTGGGCATAGTCCAAGGTGATTTCATAGAAAAATATTTTGTAGCTTAAAACTTGTTTTATCTGAATATATTATTTAGTTCCTTTTATCTGTTTCTGTAGAAATAATTCAGAGGCATCATTTTTGGAACACTCTTCTATATATTTATTTATTCATATATATATATATATATATATACATAAGTTAGTATGGCATAAACACAGGGTCAATGGCATTTGGTGACAGCCACCAACTACCATTGACCCTGTGTTTATACATACAAAGATCTACATATGCTCTAACACCAATATTGTGTACTCTTCCTTAATAAATAGAACAAACTACATTATCAATATATATATATATATATATATATATATATATATATATATATATATATATATATATATATATATATATATGTCTGTGTCTGTGTCTTTGTAGGTAAGTCAATAACCTGCAATTTCTTTATGAAAAGAAAACCTTTATTTGATGCAATGAATATTTATTCCTTAATATAATCTCTTTTTTTTAGCCATGCACATTTATCAAAAAGATCAAATATTCAAGTTACAGATCAAACTCAGCTAATAACTATAGATAAAGTATTACACTGACTTATATGTAACCATTCTCAGTTATCTTATCATTAAAGAAAAGATTTTTTTAGATACACAAACATCAGTTTTGGATAGTGCAAAAAATCAAAATTCAAAATATCATTAACATTAATTGAACTAGAATCAGCCACTCGAGTAGCATCTCTCTTTGGCAAACAACCAATCAAATTGCACCTTTCATTACCTTCTTAGTTTTCAACCTCTACTGTCAAACTCCATGACAGTTTATTGACAAAACAATTTTATTTCATTATGTATAATTATACAAGGTGTTTCAGAAAAAATTATATCATTTCGTAATCTAATAATTTTTATGTTTTTAGTCTTTTCAGGTATAGAAATGCTATTTACTGGAAACGAAAAGGTATTTAAATATTAAACGTAGAACTTTGAGTTGTTTCTACACATGCTGTTAAAATTTGAAATCCTTTGAATGAGAATTGGTCAATATGGACACATTTATGTTGGCTGATCAGCAAAAACTTACATTTATCAGTTCTGTGTAGACAGTGGATGCCATTTAGATGACTTACCTGGAGCAATGATTGATAGGTATGGATAGTGAGAGAGAGAGTAAAAGTAATCCACATTGTTAGCATGCCATTATAATGATGTTTTCTGAAACACACTATTAGTCAAATAAATCCGTTTAAAAATTAACATATTCACTTTGACCAGTATTATATACCCTACGTATGAACATTAATGGGTGTTGTGTTCTGTTTAGTGAACACAAGTAGTAGTAATAATAAGACAAACCACGGTATGTGAGGTAAATAGTTACAGGAAAGAGTATTTACAAGAGAGAGACTGTTAGTAATAAGAACATAGGATTAGTGATAGATTAAGGATATACTTCAACAATAGGAATGGCTCTTCTGGTCTGACTCGTAGGCTTATCCTTTTATTTCTTGTAGTAAATACAAGAAGGCACGAGGCCTTGTGGTTTTGGGGGAGGGGAAGGGAGCGGTCATGCTTTAACTATATTTTCTATGGGGAATCTAGCTAGCCACATTCGCCGACCCATTCAACAATACAATATATAATCACTCGTCCATCTCCATGCACGCAGCAACCACCAAAATACCGCATTTGCTCTATGAAAACGTCCTACTTAAAACCCGAAAGTGATGCATGATTTTATTTACAATGTATGATTTTTTACAATGGATATGATGGGAATGGGAGAAAAAACCCCGAAAAACATATATATACGAAAACAAGGAAAAAATCCCTCGTTTGGTTTCTCTCCCATCCCCCCGTCTATAAAATTGGAGGCCGACTGTTTTCCGGGTCGAAAGAAACCGGAAACAAACCGGACCTACCCTAGGTGGGGCGGGAATCCTACTCTACAGGGATAAAAGAAATAAAGGGTCGGGTTCGGCATAGGTCGATAGAAGCGGGTATTATGATTTTTTACATATGAATGTTCAAGATCTTCAAAAAGCGGACTGGGATACAGGTTGGGGTACAAAAATAATGGGGGTGGGGAAGATCTTGAGTGCTAGCGACTAAATGACGGGGACAATGACTCACAACATACTGCTAACTAGGTTACAAGGGAAAAAAGAAATCCTACTTACCAAGGGTGGGGTCCCTAAGGACCCGTACCATAGACGCCATGGACCGGCAGAGGAGGGAAGGATGACTCCAACATTGCCCCCTTTCGTACGACCAGACTCGCTGCAGTCACCCACCTTTTGCTGAATGTTATGTGATCCAAGCGTTTTCTATCGCATCTGATTTTGACCCTCAGCTGATGCCGAAAATACAAAACCAGATCACGATGAGAAAAGTTTGCATCGTCATACAATCCCTTGTTTCGTGTCGTCCAAATCACCATTCGAGCTTCAGCTAGGATTGTGAGAAACACCACACGCTTCTCACCATGAAACGGAGGAAGAACGTTGTCTATGACGTAACCAACGTCGAGCAGCACGAGCTGTTTGGGTTCGATGCGAGCCGTCCACTCCCCGACGTGATCCCAAAACGGGCGGACTCGCTCGCAGTAGTAGAAGGCGTGCTCAGCCGTTTCTTCCAAGCCACTGCTGCAGCGAGGGCAATCAGGCATGTCTGCCAGGCCCACTTTGAAGTTCAAGCCGCGAAGGGATAATGCATTCCGAACAAGTCACCAGGTGAGCGAGAACTCGGAGTTGTTCAAGAAGCTTGATCCTGGCGCCCAATTCCAGTGAGAGCGGATCTCCTCCGCCGTCCAGCCGCGCCGCTCGCTGAGAGGATCAGAAGCGGAACCCACCACTAATTCCCGATACAGCTCCTTCCGGGGCCATGAAAGGTCACTGGACCCAAGAAGGTTACGAAGGGCCTTTCGGCACTCGCGGACAAACAGTGCTTCGCCCAAAGACCTACGTCGACCTTCAGCCTTTGGGTCTGAGTTGAGGCGAGGAAAAGTCCGACTTGCCTTTCGTCTCCACACTGAGTCCCCCGTCAAGACACGGCCCAGATATGCAAGTCTTTCAGCAAGCCAGTGGCTCTCCAGATCAGGCATACCCAGACCCCCGTTGCGTGTACGTTGGATACAGACCTGCCTACGGACCATCGGCCTTTCACCTCCCCAGACAAGTCTGGAGAGGGATCGTTGCAGCGCCATCCGATGTGCCTTAGGCAGAGGGAGTACAGCCAATCGGTAAAGGATCAAGGGGAAGACGTACGCGGCGCACGCCTCCGCCCTGCTCTTTAAGGACAACCTCCTTGAAAGCCAGATTCCCACCTGAGCATTCACCTTAGCATGTACTTCCGACCAATTTCGCTCCAGTTGGAGGTCAGGCCCAAACCACACCCCAAGGATGCGGATGGGTCCGTCACTCCAGTGGAAGGGCCCTGGAAGAGTATTGCTACCCCTCCAAGCACCAAGCCGCAAACCTTCGCTTTTGTCAAAATTGACCTTGGCCCCTGCAATCCGCTCATACTCGACAACCGCCTCTTTCACAGCCTCTATATCCTGGAGGCGGGATACAAAGACTGTGACGTCATCAGCGAACACGGAAACCCTAGCTGCAAGGCGGCCAACGAATGGGATACCGCGCAGTGCCGGACTTGTCCCCTCATCCCTAAGCCTGCGCAGGAGGGGCTCCAACGCGGGGACATAGAGAAGAGGAGACAGGGGGCAGCCCTGCTGGACCGATCGCTCAATCGCGATCACCCCCGAACGCCTTCTGTTCACCTGCACCACTGCCTGAGGGTTGTGGTACATCATACTAATCCATCTGCGGAACTCCGGTTTGAATCTTGCAGTCTCCAAAACAGACGCCAAGAACCGATGGTCAACCCTATCGAAGGCCTTGGACTGATCTAAACTGATCAGCGCGGACTCGGTGTCGTCTTTTATCCCCTCTAGGACCTCGCGAATCAAGTGCAGGTTGTCCTGGATCGATCTTCCCTTCACAGCAAAGGTCTGTTCGGGGCTGATCAGATCGCTAATGACAAGCTGTAAACGATTCGCTAAGACCCGGGCCAAAATCTTTAACTCTGTGTTAAGCAGAGTTATGGGCTTGTAATCATCTAAACCCTCCCAAACATGCCTGCCACCTTTCTTCAGCAATGTGATCACGCCCTTGGTAACGCTACCAGGGATGGCTCCCTGGGCGAACCAATGGTTGAACATATCCGTCAGAATAGGTACAAACATGTGCGACATCCTCAAGTACACTTCGTAGGGCAAACCATCTAGTCCCGGCGACTTGTTCAGGCCAACCTGCATCAACGCGTCACGGACTTCGCATTCAGTAACCACACCCTCGCAGCTAGCCGCTTCAGCCGCCCCAAGACGGGGGAAGTCGGCGAGATAGCTACGAAACTCCCGGAGCGGGAGATCAGTGCAGCGGGCAAAGCGATCCCGAAAGTGCTCCCGAAAGGCGTCACGTATCTCACGACCCGATTGCAGCAGACGCCCGTCCGGGGTCTTGACAGATGCGATGCACCGATCGGGGAACCTTCGCACTTCTTCTTCACGCGCAGTCGCGTTCGATTTCACAGCTTCGTTGAGAACTCTTTTTAGCCTAGATCTAACTACTGATCCCTTATAGCACTCGCTACTCTCACGCTCAAGGTCCCTCCTAGCTAGCTCTACACCTAGGGAGTCCCCCCCAGCCACCGCCCGGGAAAGTCTATCATCTATAGATTTCCCCTCCGCGGTCCTATCTAAGTTGAGCTGTCCACCGTATTTGGTGGCGAAATCTCTAATCCTATGCTTAAGAGAAACCCACCACCTATTCCCGGTAACCGCCCCCACTAACGCCTGCTGAATTAGGGATTCTAGCCGATCCCGGAAGTCCCGTATCTCCAGTAAGGAGGTATTGAACTTCCAGTAGCCGGCCAGACTAGGCCTATTTGCTAACCGCAGACTGACTCTAATGAGTTTATGGTCAGTCCACGCTATCAAGTGGAACGTGGGACAACTAACAAAATCAATGTCAGCACCACAAGTGAAGTGGGTCTCTTGCACTGCAGCAACATCTACACAGAGGTTCCTGAGTTCACCAAGCAAGCGCGCACACTTGCTTGAATCCCTCAGTCCCCTCCCATTCAAACTGGCAAGGTTTAAAGCCATCAGTCCGACTTACCTTATTCAGTGTCGACTATGGGCCGGAAATCCTTCGGGGTGAGGATGCCGACGGCCTGACGTAGGGAACCGGTGCCGAGCTCAGTGCTAACTCGGTTGTCCCTGGTAATTCCCCCGACATCCATAGGGTACCTCAGCTTTAGGGACCTATAAAATGATGGGTGAACTAAAATCGGGATCCTGCCCAAACAAAAAGGAAGAATTTTTTTTAACATTGCATTTTTTGTGTTGGCCAGCATTACGTCCGCCCGGCTGGCTTCGTCAATAAAGTTCCATTGCTCTTTAGTCCGATTGCCAGCCGAACGGACGAATGTGGTCAACATTGGAGCGTCCTTGAATATGTAGGGATTAGTGATGTCTTTGTTGTTTATTTTTTTAAATGAGCGCAATGGCTTTAATGAGGTTTTTAAAATGTGGTCGTGATTTGGGTTTTCTAAAATGTCTTCGCAGAAGAGAAAAGCGGTCATTGCATGGCGGGCTTCTGTTGAAGCCAAGCGTGCTCTTGGTTTTTGACCTGATGATGATGTTGATGCTGTCTGTGGGTCAGGTGAGAGTCTTGTCACTGAGTGTGACCGTGTGAAAATTTTCAGAGTTGTGATTGGGGAAAGTGAGGGGGCTAGTGGGATTTCAATTGGGTTTATTGGAGTGATTTTTTGTTTTTGTGGGAGGGGAGGAATTATTTGAGCTGGTCGCTCATTTGTGGCTGGTGACTTTGCTATTTTCTTTTTCCCCTCCCCCTTAGGTTGAGGTAGGGAGGGTGTTTGTTGTTGTGTTGGTTTTTTGGGATTTCTTTTTTCCCCCTCTTTTGTTGGCGAGTCTTCGCTATTCCTTCTTCTTTTTAAGTTGATGCTCATGTCCATGGGTTCTATTGGTGTTGATGATTGTTCTGTTGTAGTGGTCGATGTTGATGATTGTGTTTTAGTAGTAGTATCAGTAGGAGTAGGAGTAGCGATGGTTATAGTTGTTGAGTCTTTTGTGGTAGCTGTAGAGGCTATTGACTTTTTTATGGGTGTTTTTTTCCCCCCTTTTTTTTTGATCACTTGAGTCCACCCCTCCTCATCTTTTTTGTTGGGGTTTTCTTGGTGATTTTCAATGTTTTTGGTGGGTGACTTGGTTGTTATGATCTCTGAAGTGGTGGTAGTGGTAGTAGTCGTTGTTGCGGTGGTCGTTGTTTTTTGAGGGCAGTTTTTAGAAAAATGTCCGATTTTGTTACAGGCCCAACATAAGGGTTTCCTGCCCTCAACGACCACCGTCATCGTTTGATCTCGGTATTTAATTTTATGAGGTACGTTGTTAAACCCTCCCCTATCGAGGCACATGATAAAGACATAATCACCATATGCAGTTCCTCGTGTAGATCTTATTTGAGAAACTTGTTCAACGCCGCCATATATGCTTAAGTAGGCGGCGAGAACGTCCCCACTCAATTGCATTGAGACATTACATACGGTGACCTTTATTCTTCGCTTGCCTCGATATTCAGGTTGCAGCCGGAAGAAGCGTGTTGTAATGTTACCACCGGCCAGTTTCTTGGCTACTTCCTCTGAAGGGAGTAGAACATCCCAAGTAGCAAAGCTCCTACGGCAGAAATACTTACCTGGGATGTTTGCGCTTTTTAGTAGGTCTTCAAAAGTCTCTTTTTTAAGTCCTGCTAGTCTCTTGGTCTTAAGATCAGTGACTACGAAGGACAGGGTCTTTGGTTCCACTTCTTTAACAAGTTCCGGTATAGGAAGGATTTCGCCTTCCTTAAAGTAGTTGGCATATTTTTCTGCCCTGTCTCTTGCGTAGTCACTGGGGGTTTTTTGGTTCACGCAGTGTGATGACCAAGAGACTGTTGTTTCTTTTGGTTTCTGGGCCGGTGGAATAGTGCTTGCTGATGACGACAAGTCAAAAGGTGCTTCTTCCGGCATTGGGGAGGGTCTCGTAAATATATCCTCGGGTGAGTTAGCCTCCTCCATGGCTGTGAAACACAGCTAGGAGGAGATGAATCCGAATGATGTGGTTAAGATCAAGAACGATGAAAAACAATGAAAAATCCGGTATGAGAAATGGTGGTCGTTTTTTTAAAAAGAGTTAAAACAACAATTCGAGTTGAGGTTTGACCCTCCTCACAAACAAACAACAGTAACAATTGTTTGAGGGGGGTCACAAAGCAATAACAATGATATAAAATTTACAGATAACAAATAACAATTTTCAATAATAACTTACTTTTCTAAAGTCGTCGGAATAAACACAAACCAAAAAACGAGTGGGCTTATCCTTCCAAGACTGATCTCCACTACTGCCATATATGGCAGATGGAACAGCTCATTATGCTGAAAAGGTAGGTGATATCCAACAATGGGCATATCCCATTCCTCATAAATACGTTGGACACTATTGTGAGGAGGTGAAAATATACTAAGTAGTCACCACTAGCAGCAGTTACCTTCTTCACGCCACTGGCAAGTATTGTATTTTGTTAATGTTATTAAGATTTCCATTTCATTTTCAACCTCCATTTTGGTTATTTCTCATTCAATAACCTTTTTGTTAGGTTACAGCAACCATGTGCCAAATAAAAAACTCTAAAGAAACAAATGTACAAAAAATATAAATATGAACATTCAATAAACACACAATTCCCTAATCTCTTCTTATTAAAAAAAAACTTAAATTGGTTGACATGCCATTAAAATGGATCAATTAGTCAATCAATCAATTAGATAAATCAAGTAAATAAATAAATGAAACTATTGCCACTGCAATATAGTATCCCTCACTAAATGTTGTTTATTCATTTCTGTAAAGAGTTGTGTTAAATGAAACTGTGTTAATCAAATATAAAAACACATGCCAATATTGTAATTCATCCTACTTTTCCTTTAAAAACTTCTTTTTCGTATACATTATATTTCTTCTTAACTCAGCTGATGTTGATATATTAATCTATGGGTTTACTTGTACAAGTTCTTGTAAATGATCACTCTTATTTAAAACTGCTGTCATGCAGGTGCTTGTAGTGGTGAGCAGGTGTAAGATATACCTTTGAGCACTAGTAGCTATGCCATTTTAGTTGCTACCAGTGAGCATTTGGGGTTGAAACATTTAAAAAATGGTGACTCTATCATTACAATACAGTGACATCCTATAGCCAGTTTACTCACCAGATTTATCCCTTTGTGATTACTTCCTCTGGGGACACCTGAAGGCTCAAGTCTTTAAATGTGAGCTACAGACAACTGACAAACAAAGATTTTATTCGTTATGAAACTGCATCAATTCCAGAGGTTAGTGACAAAGAATTTTGTGGTGAGGCTTTTATAGTGTATAGTTCATGAGGGCAAGCCTTTGGATGATATAATCTTTTGACAAAGTGTTGACAATAACAAAACAAAATGACAAATATTGTTCTTTCTTTGTATATATTACTCATATGGTCTCATATGAAAAATGCAAGAGCAACTATGCTGATGGAAAACATTGTGTATTTGTGATTGAAATTTATTTTAAGAAATGAAGGTTTCATTTGGTCTGGTTTTATGGCATACCAAATATTGTAGGTAATTTAATGCCAAATCCTTTTATACATATATATTAGATATATGATTTCTGAATACATTTTGAAGATACAAGTAACATTTTTAAACAAGCCTGAGCTCATTTTTTTGCACGCAGTTAAATGGTTTCACTTAATTTCAAACAATTCAGTTTAGCATAAGTATATCTTTTATTTACAAACAGTTAGTCATTGGTTTAAATACAGTTTTTTCTTTACACACAGTTAAGTGATCAAACAGTTCTGTTTCAAACAATTCAGTTTAGCATGTCAACAACATTGAATGGTTCCAAGTATTGCTATGTATCACTAACAATTCAATTAAACATCAGTCATTTGTTTACACACAGTTAAATGATCAAACAGTTCTATTTCAAATAATTCAGTTTAGCATAAGTACGCAGTTTTTTTGTTTACACACAGTTAAATGTAAAAACAATAAATTTCAAACAATTCGGTTTGGCATAATTACACAGTTTAGTCCTATTTGATCCATAGATAGGACCCTATCAGGTGCTACTATTCTGGGCTAGAGTGGACTGGGGAGCATTGGCAATGAAGGGGTACTCGGTATCCCCCTAAACTTCAGCATTACAAAAGCCTCACCATCAGATTGTTTAGAGTTTTATCCAGGACACTCTTTGGGGGAGTCTTACCCCTCTGCAGAGATGCAGTCGGTGTATTCTACAGCTCTAGATGACAGGGACAAAAAAATGAAGGGTTCTTCATCTCATGATGTGGTGACACCTAGGGGCTGGTTTGCTCTCCGCATTTATCTCCTTGGAATTTCTTCCTCTGAGGATACCTGAAGACTCAAGCCTTTAAATATAGGCTGCAGAAAACTAACAAACTGAAAGATTTTATTTATCATGAACAGAACTTCAAGGTGAGGCTTTAGAAGTAAATAGTTTGTAAGGCCAAGGATTTGGATAATAAAATCTTAACAATAAAGTGATGATAATAACAAAATAAAATGGCAAATGTTCTTTCTTATACTAAAAGCTGAAACTAAATTTTATTAATATCAATATCATTGTATATATTACATTGAATATATTGCATATATTATATTGTATAGATTACTTATAATATATTACATTGATTATATTCTATTTATTATATTGTATATATTACACATTATATATTATATTTTATATCATCATCAAGTCATGTTGATAGCACAGAATTCCCTGACTCTCTTGCTATCCATCCCTATCATCCATCGCTCCTGGTAGGTTTTCTAGACAGCATCCAGTGTCAGTATCAAGTTAAATATATTGTTACATAACATATGACATGGATTTTCAGTTCATTCCTAATGATCCTTTGTGCTTTGACAAGCTGTCACATGATTAGTAAACAGGGTGATGACAGCACGTCAGGGCAGTTGGGTCCAACAGGGATGTAACCGGAAGGAAACCATGTGATGAGAACCACGCGGTGAGATTTAGACAGAGTGCAGAGAATCGGGAGTTGAGCGAGAGACACATAGCCAATCAGAGGCGTCTCAGTTTGCAAAGGGGTGCAAGCGTTGGCACCCCCTGGCTCCCGGGAGAAGATATGGGACAAAAAGAAGTCCCAACTCTGAGTATATGTCTCTCCATCTATCTCTCAACTAACAACAAACAGTGGGCCCCTTTAAAGAATAACATGAGAGATATATTTATATAAAGAAGTGTTTCATTTGTTCATTATCTTTGATTATGTTCCTTGTTGTTCATAAAGACACAGTTGAGTATACAACAATATGTATATATTACACTGTATATATTGCTCATAATATATGACAATGTATATGCCCGTGGTGTAATGGTTATCATCATAGGGAATGGACATGGCGACACGAGTTCAAATCCTGGATAAGACTGATTGCATTTCACATTGTACTAATACCCTTGGGAAAGGTATGAATCCAATTATTCTCCCTCCAGCTATGGGTAAATAGTAGGGCAGACTAGGTTCTTCAGCCTTGGTGAGGCAACTAGTCTAGGAGAAGGAAAACTCTGAATTCAAACCTGGTAAACTCCGCTTAAAAATTGACCTTGTGTCATATCCTGCCCGAGCGGAGGGGTTGGTAAATATAATGTATACATTACATGGAATTTATTACAGGGGTTGGACAAAATAATAGAAACACCTGGAAGTTTCAAACAAATTTATTTTAATAAGGTTTTCTGATTGCAGCCCTCCCATGAAATCCGTCTTTGTGCAGCTCCCTTCTTACAGTTTTTGAGGAAAGTGGGTTTGAGATGGTCATTAAGTTCTGCTGTAATTTTCAGAGCTGTATTCTTATGATCCTTCTTAAAAATCTGCATAAGAGTCTGACAGTCCCTATTGGACAGCTTTCGCTTTCTTCCATAGTTTTGCTTCAATGAGGAGGTTTTTCTTTCTTTCTCAAATGATGTCATTACTTTCGAGACAGTACTCCTTGCTACACCAAATAATTCAGTGGTTTTTGTTACACTAGTGCCTGCCATACAAGCACCAACAATTTGACCTCTTTTAAAGTGTGATAGATCTGCCTATTTAATAAATTTGGATTAATTTCTTCTGATAATATCTGTAAAAAAACCTAACAATTTTAGTAAAATAAAAAATTAATAATAATTCAAAAAGCATAAAAACAACGGACGTTTGATGTTTTTGTAAGAGTTTCAAAATTATGATACTAAGATTCTAGGTGTTTCCATTGTTTTATCCAATCCCTGTATTACTCATGATAATACTGTCTCATATGAAAAATGCAAGAGTAGTGATGCTGATGGTGAATATCATGTGTTCATGATTGAAACTTATTTAAAAAATTGTGGGTACTTTATCAAACAATGTGGTGTCACCTTGTGGCCAGCTTATTCATCCGATCTATCCTATGTGATTATTTCCTCTGGTGATCCCTAAAGACTCAAGTCTTTAAATATAGGCTGAAGACAACTTTTAAAAAGAAAGATTTTATTCATTGGGAAATTGAGGTGAGTGTTGTAGAACTTCAAGGTAAGGCTTCAGAAGTATAGCTAATAAGGGCAAGCATTTGGAGAATAAAATATTTAAAACAAAGTGATAACAAAACGAAATGGCTAATACTTTTTTTACTTATAGTAAAATTAAATTTTGAATAGGACCTATAGTCCTGGTCACCATCATTGGGACGTTTTCATTTTTTTTCACTATATTTTCAGAGATAAATGGAAAATAACCAAATTTATATAAACTTGTTTTATCATTTGCTATTGTCAATCAAACATGAATTGTCACAAAACCAAAGCTATTGCACTAGATTCCTATTTTGTTTTTTTCAAGAGATATTTTTAATTATGTACTGAAATTTCATGGGCCAATAATTGTGACCCGGACGGTATGTTGCCTTTTTATTTGTGTACCAAATCCAAGAGATCAAAGCTCAATTAGCCAGGGCTGTAGAATACACTGACTGCATCTCTGAGGTGTCAGGATATGATACTAAACAATCTGATGGTGAGGCTCCAGTAATGCTAGAGCTTTGGGGAATACGGAGGACCCCTTCATTGCCATTGCTCTCAGGTCCACTCTAGCCTGGAGTGGTAGCACCTGATAGGGTCCTACTTATGGGTCAAATAGAACTGTTAGACATTTAAACTGAGTGCAAACAAATGACTAATGATGATAAATCGAATTGTTTGCAAAAAAATAACTTATGCTAAACTGAATTGTTAGAAATAGAAATGTTTGATCATTTAACTGTGTATAAACAAATGACTGATGTTTAATTGAATTGTTAGAGATGCATGGCAATACTTAGAACCATTAAACTTTGTTAACTTATGCTAAATTGGATTGTTAGAAATAGAACTGTTTGATCATTTAACTGTGTGTATTTACAAAATGTGTTTACAAAACATATATTTAATATATATGTAAAAACAGGATTTAGCATTAAATAATAGACAATGGTTGATATGCTATAAAACCCAACCCAACCAAAATCTATATATGTAATATATATGTAAAAACAAGATTTGGTATTAGGTAACCAACAATGGTTGATATGCCATAAAACCAAACCAAACCATCAAATTTCTGCCAGACTCTCTACATTCAATTTTATAACCCTAAATACAATTGTACTAATAAATTTGATAGGTAAAAAAAAGAATGAAAAATCATGAATTTATTGTTCCAACTGCATCCAATTCATTTTGAGGAAAATTTATCTAGCATAGTTTAAAATGCACATCTTTCTTTTCTCTTCAAAATCTTTCTAGCTACAGCTCATTTAGGTTTGGTTTGGTTTCTTTTTTTAATGGCATATCAACCTTCATGGGTTATTTAATTCCAAAGTCATCCTTGTAGAAGAACAGCAGTGATACTATTCAACCCATTGCTGGGGGAACTTCTTTAGATGTAAACATGAAATAAGCAAGTTCATCATTCTTCCAAGATCTGGATCTAAATTTTTGAATTTCTGCTTCAACTCTTCAGAAATGTGAAAAAATTTTCAGAACTCTTACAAATCCATTCCAGTTTTTGGAGTGTTTTCTTCCTTTATGTATTGTAAATTAAAAAAAAAGAAAAAAAAAGACATTGTGTGCATGGTTGTGAGAAGGAAAAATAAAGCACCCTTCCTCTACTGCTGCAGCTGCAGGCAAATTAAAACAAGTTCATGAGACAGTGACATGTCTCAATAGTAAAACATTGCCTGTCATTGCTATGGAAACAGAATACATGCTAAATTTAAAATTTAAAATTTTTAGATAGGACTGTGTGGAGTGGAAATTCTTCATGTTCAATAAAAAGAAATTAAAATAAATAAACCATGTTAACTCAAAAACTATGTGAATCAAAACCTTCTTAAGCAAAGGAATAATGTAGTAGAAGTAGTTGTAGTCATCATTATCATGTCGTGCTGACAGCACGGTTATCCCTGACCCTCTCTCGCCACTTTTCCCTATCGTTCATCGCTTCTGGCAGGTCTCCAGGGCTACATCCCGTATCCTCACATAGCTGCTGTATGTATGTTTGAGCTGGTTGTCCTGCTTTTGCCCGGCCATTTGTGGGGGTCCATAGGAGTACATCACTTATGAGATCATCCCTGCTTCTCTAGCAGTGTCCTGCATGTCTGGTTCGTCTAACTTGGATAGTTTTCATGATGGGAGGCAGGTGGCCGTATAGTTGGTGTCTTGTGGGGTGTTGCCGCCAGGACTTGTTCAATATTGCTCGCAGCATTCTTGTGTAATTGCCGTCTACCTTCTTCTCCAACTGTTTAGTTAGCGTCCATGTAGTGCATCCATACAGCAGTATCAATATGACCGCTGCTTGGAAGAAACTGTGTTTTAGTAATAACAACAATTATTGTGAATCCATGTATAATCTTTAGATGTAGCCATAAAATAAGCTTTGGGGTAAAGGTCTTTGAAAGTGAAAATACTCTTGATACATCCTAATATTTGGCTAAAGCTAAGTCTGGCACAAGGATAAATTGAGAGAGTACTCAATGAGGATCAAACCCTCAAGTAAGTTTTTTAAATACTGCTATACAACAGTTGTACAATGTATGTGGGTGATTGCGCAAAAATTGTTTGAAAAATACTTTTTATACATCTTGATATTTACTAAAGCTAAGTCTGTCACAAGGCCAAATTAAGTGAACACTCAATGAGGATCAAACTCTCAAACTTACAAACAATTATGATACAACAGGTGCTCAATGTGTGTGGGCAATAATGTAAAGAATGTCTACAGAAGTGAAAATACTTTTGATATATCCTAACATTTACTAAAGATAAGTCTGGCACATGGCCAAATTTAGAGAGTGGTTTATGAGAAACTCTCAAATAATTTTACTAACAACTGCTATACAACAATTGCCCAATGTTTGTAGGTGATGATGTGAAGAATGCCTTTGAAATTGCTTGACTTGAATTGTGGAATGTTGTTATTTACAAAGATTTGTCTGCAGAAGGAGATCCAGAACTGGCCTAACAGTAGTTGAGATTAAAAAATAAAAAAGAATAAAAAAATAAATAAATGCAAAAAGTACAGGTTTCCCAGGAGGCCTCTGACAGGAAGTGAAATCATTGCATGCCTAAAAAGAGATGCTTTCTCAATAAGCATTTATCACCTCGACTGAAAGGGCCTGTTTCTCTTAGCAGCTAGTAGGGAGCATACATGCTTGTTAAGTCATAGGGCTTTGCAGCAGGTTGTGTCTACCACTAGTAGCAGTCTCAGCTAAACATACCCATCTGAATACAAGATGAACCTCAAATTTATAATTACCAAAAATGATTCTATAATATACTTTAAAGCTTTGTCTGGGAAATGTGACTATTTCTACTGATTCAGGGAAACATTCTCCATCACAGAATAGTTGTAAACCCTGAAATAAAGTTTGAGTAAAAAGTTATCACTGTCTTTTTGCTTCCATCCAAAATTCTTTTACAGTTTCCACAGACAAAAAGTAAATGAAGTAAGAAGAAGAAAAAGGAGTCAAATACAACACTTAGAATTTCCCAACAACATTATTGTGTTAGTATAGCATTTATTCTAAAGCTAACAGCAACAAATGAATGAATTAATACTTTGTTTTGTTCTAACAATTTATTATTGAACACGTGAAACAATTAATAACAATATACAGTCCTCCCTGTGTATACAGTTGAATTTGAGGGAATTACCGGCACGCTGAAGAAGATATCTGGTATCTTAGGGTTGTCTTTCTGAGAGTCTTTAACGTCCCCACCTCACGGAAAGTCTGGTGGAATCTGTCTGACTGGATTTTGGATTTTTGCGCAAAGACTTCTGGGCTCAACATGTGATTAGTATATCCAATCTCAGAGAGCCTCTCCCTCACTCACCCATACACCGGAATTACCCTTTTTATCAACCCAACAATATTAACAATTAACCACAACCACAATAAACCCTACAGTTGACAGCACAGTAAAAGGTATTTGGCAAAGTGAGTTCAAATTCCAACTGAAGTAATTTATATTCCCTTGGCATAAAAATACCTTTGGGAAACACTTAACTCCACCTCTCCCAAAGGGTCAGATTACGTTAGGGATCAATAAAGTCAAGTATTGCTTTTTCTATTGCTGAACTGATTACAGACGTTAATTGCATAAAGTTAGTCAAACCTAGAACTTGTCAGCACCCATGCAGAAGTATTTTATGAGTAAGAGGGGAATGATCTTTATTTTAAGCTTTTACTAAATTATTTTTAGAAGGGTTAAAGAAACTTGAAAAATGATTTATTGAATATGTGGAGAGGGGAGTCCACATGTCAAAGTGGCAGTCATGCTGAACTGCGACATCGTAGTAAGAGAGTTTGAACTCTAGTTATGCTACTATATTTGCTTTTGGGCTAATACCCTTGGGAAAGGTATGAAGCCCCTTATTCTTACAGTTTCAGGTTAAATAGTACCACTTCGGTTCTGTAATGATGGCTTTGACATTGAATAACCCACAAAGGTTATGCCACTAAACAAAGAAACTGAAACTGAATATGTGGAATTGCATGTATATTTCATAGCTCTCGCTCATTCTCATTTTGGTCGGACTGAGAACTTTTCAATAACCTTCGATATTACTTAGAGAAGTGATAGGCACTGCTACAGTGCCATGAAGACTTGGAATTCATCCCATCAATCCACAACATTATGAGATAATTTTATTTTATTTTTTAACCTAGTCTGGCACTATGCAAAAAATAAGAGACTGGCTCTCCAGCATATACCCAAGAAAGTGTAGATTGTAAGGGTGTGTACGAGGATTGGCTGAAAAGTTCATTGGCTGACTAAGATACTCACATGGAATGTGGCCAAATGAGGTTTATTTTTCAACATAGTCTATGTTGTGGTCCACCGACTTCTTTTTCAAAAAGTCAACAGCAGATATGATGCCATCATATAAACTTTTCAGTTCACACACCTGTATTGTTTTTAATTTGAACTGATTTTCCAATGAAGTCCTCTTTTCAGTTCCCACACTTCTTTCATTAGTGCTGCGGTGTTTGGAGCCCATTGGTAAAAAAATGTCATCAACAGCAGATATGATGTCATCATATGAACTTTTCAGTCCACCATCGGTGAATGCAACACCAAGCATCATTTTTTAATGTCTTAAAAGTCCTTTTACTTCTCATATCTTTTTCTGCCTTTGAATTTTTTCTCCTTCCTGGCATTTCTTATCTTCATCACTTTTTGAGACTGTCTTGCTTGTTTCTGACAAAAGAGAGTGAACAAGATGAAACTGGGATGGGGGCGCTTCCGTAAAACAAAACCCAAAAAAACAAAAAAACGCTGTGCCTCCTCCTTTTCCTGCTTCTACCCCTAGAAAACAGTGGACTGTCAATTCCTGGCTAAGCAGGTTATCATGGGACTAGACCCACATTAATCAATCATTGTGTCTTAATTTTTTGAAAAGATTTATTCATTCATTTTTCCCTCATCTCTACATGACATCTGTATCTCTATCTATGTCCGATTCAATTCCGTTCCATCCCTTGACCTTTGCTGCATCAAGAAAACTTGAGGGCAAAAGAAGCTGAAGTCTTCTTCTAAGCAAGTTTATTTGCAGATTGCACTGAGAAATAGCTTAGCCTCCTCTTTGTCATGTCTTTTAACTGGGCTTGTGACAGTTCAGTAGTATATTTGTCCTTTCTTTATAGTTAGATAGAAACATGAATTACTCTGGCAGATAATATTCAAATAAATTTAGGGATTTCTTGACAGTAAATTCTTCAACATTATGTCCAGGTACTAGGTTCTTCTACATCGTTGGTATAACCATCTGGAAATCTGATCACTCTGATAAAATAAAATTGAAATTCTCCCAAGCTGTAGCCATGTTAGTACTACTGTATGGCTCCAGCACTTGGACTCTAATGAAACACTTGGAGAAAAAACTAGATGGAACTTACACAAGGATGCTGCATGTTGTTTTCAACAAATCCTGGAAGCATCAACTTACAAATCAGCAATTGTATGACCACTTACCTCCCATCATATAAACCACCCAAGTGAGATGAACGAGACATGCTGAGCACTGCTGGAAATGTAGGGATGAACTCATGTGACAATGTTTTCCTATTGACTCCTACACATGGACACACCAGTTTTGGTTAGCCAGCAAGAACTTACATTAACCAGCTCTACCAAGAGTGATAACCAATAAGGGTGGATGACAAGATAGAGTCAAGAGAATCTGTGCTATCAGCATGTGCTGATGCTAATAATGATAATACTCTGATCCTACACAGAAGTGTCATTATACCACTGTGTTTATAAACCATACCAAGGCATCCAACCATACCAAGGCACCCAACCATACCAGGGCACTGTATATATTTACCATAGCATCAAGTATATATATGTATTTACCTAATCTTTCTGCCACCGACTGAATGTGACACAAGGTTGATTTTTAAATAGAGTAAAGCTGGTTTGAATTGAAAATTTTCCTTCTCTTAGACTTCTGAACAGATGGATTTATACCTTTTCTAAGGGCATTAGCATGAAGAGAAATGCAAACAGCCTCATCTAGTATTTGAACTCTGGTTGCCAGTTCCATTTCCTATGATGATAACCATTACACTAAGTGGGCCACAAGTGTATATAAACCTTGAGAGGACAGAAGATAATCACTTTATTTCTTCAGGCTTGAAGGGTTGACTGTTAACTTATTTGCTTTGGTTTTCACACAAGTTGTATTCTTTTTGAATGCCTTGGTCATATTCAGGCTGTTATGTTACTGTTGTTTTCCTAGGCTTATTGTCTTTTGGAAACTCTTGAGGTCTTGAGTCCACTTTGTATTTTGTTTTAAATTAGTATAATTGAAAATAAACCTCTGGGTCAACTCAAGTGGCAAGATTGTTGAATTATAGTACAATTTATTTAATTGTAAAATATAGTAATTTTTAAGACATTCTTTTGGTGAATTTGAGGCAGCTGGATGCCTATGAACTTTCCACTTTGCTCTATTGATTGGTTTGGTTTTATATCATCTCAACCATTGTTGGTTATTTAAATCCAAGTCCTGTTTTTACATATATATTAAATATATGATTTGTTCACATTTTGTAGCTATACACAGTTAAAAGATCAAACAGTTCTATTTTTAACTGTTCAATTTAGCATAAGTTAACAAAGTTAAATGGTTCCAAATGGGGCACAATGGTGGACATTCGTTCTGTGGGTGTGGGTGAGTGCTAGTCAGAGGATTCCTTCGTCTGTTTTGGCGCGAAACCCACACAAAGGGCTTGTGCACAAGATTTCCTATGCGATCGGAAAAAGACAAGGAAAGGCAAGGTCTCAGAGCAATCAACAGATAGGAGTTAGCGACAGTCAGGGAAAGGCAATGTTCAGAGAGAGGCAGCTGCTGAAACAAGTCAGCCAGTGTGAGAGGATGAGTCAGCAATCCTGGTAGCTGTGTAGGAATTTTGTTCGGATGCACTAACATGATTGCCACAGAATGCCGGAAAAGTGCCAAAACTTCTCCTTTCTTACGCTTAGGGCTAACCCAAGTCCGTGCTTGTTTGTTCTTCTTTTTTCCACTCTCAGTTATATATGTTATATCTGTTGTATATTTGTAAAACATGTGAAATGCCCTTGGCCGGAGATGAGAGAAACCACTAGACTATCGAATGGCCGTGAGCTGATATAAGAAGTTGAGATAGTGGGGACTAGCCATGTCAGGCACATATTGTCACACAAGTATTGCTATGTCCTACTAACAATTCAGTTAAACATTTGTCATTTGTTTACACACAGTTAAATGATCAAATAGTTTTATTTCTAACAATTCAATTTATCATAAGTCATTTGTTTGGACTCAGTTTAAATTTCAAATCTAACCCATAAATAGGACCCTATCAGGTGCTACCATTCTGGGACAGAGAGGACCTGGGAACAATGACAATGAAAGGGTACTTTGTATTCCCCAAAGCTCCAGTATTTCTAGAGCCTCACTATCAGATTGTTTAATGTCATATCTCAAACACTCATTGAGGTGAGGAGTCTTACCCCTCTGCAGAGATGCAGTTGGTGTATTCTACAGCTCCAGTTAACCAGGCTATTGCTCTATTGAGTTTGAGTTTGATTGTTTTATGGCATATCAACCCTTATGGGTTATTTAATACCAAATCCAGTTTATACATATATATCTTATATATATAATTTTTAAGCAAATAGTTTGTTGGTAACATTATTTTCAATCAAGCTCATTTGTTTGCACACAATTAAATGGTTTCAAGTATTGCTATTTAACACTGATAATTCTATTCAACATTGTTACGTCTTTACATACCAATAATTCCAGAACACTGAATGAAAACACTGAACTGGGTGCTCGGAATTTAACTAGGGTTTATTTAATGTAGGATAGAGAAATGCTTCCACCCCCAAAATCCTCACTTTGGTTAAGTCTTATTATGACCAAATGATGTCAATGTGTCTTCACTGCATCTGTCATGGATGCCAACCTTTCCCGGTGTTGTCCCCCAAAAAAGTAACTGTCAAGGAAAGTAACTGTTCCATTATAATTCGAAGGGGAGCAACTCTATATATTTTTTTAGGTTGCCTCTAACAAACATTTATCAATTGTTTGCAAAGTTAAATGGTTTCAAGTATAGGAAATGATTAAATAGTTATATCTGACCCATAGATGGAACCTTAGTAGAAACTACCACTCTGGGTCAGAGTGGACCTGGGAGTAATGGCAATGAAAGAGTATCCCACATTCCCCAAAGTTCTAAAACTGGAGCCTCACTTCAGGACACTCATTGGAGTAGTCTTACCCCCCCACACACACACACTCTTGCAGAGGTGCCATCATTATATTCTGCAGTCCTAGCTGACTGAGTGGTTTACTCTATTGAGTCTTTGTGTTCAAGCAACAGTCACTGGCTGAAACAGGTAGTTCACCTGACTTGGTTGAGAATTTAACAACTATGTTTGTTCCCATGCAGCATGTTTAGCTGTCCCTAATTCTTGACACTGAAAAGTTATCTGATTCAAGCCATAAATTTGTCTCAGGATTTGAACTTGCAAAACTTCTTGAAGTGAAACCCTAAAATATAATGTAATTTTTGCCTTATAATAGAATTGACATAAGTTTCAAACATTTAATTTATCAAAAGACATTTATCAATCCTGTGGGATAAGTGTACAGGTACATAAAATTGAAGTAAATTGGATTTTACTTGTTTTTTTTCTAGGGTTCAATTCTCATTATGACTGATTACAATGTCATCTTAACTTTTCTAATTATCATTTTCAAATTGCCCTTCTTTTCCTTAAATTCTAATCACATCACCCTCCTTGCATGAAGTACATTTTGCATAATGGTTATCATCGAAGGAAATGGAGTTGGTGACCAGAGTTAAAATCCTCAACAAGGCTGTTTGCATTTCACATCATACAAATGCTCGCAGGAAAGGCATGACTCTGTGGGGATTTAAGAATTAACAATAAAACTCCCAACCGGATGTTGACTCGTCGGCTGCCACATACAAAATGTATAAACACATCGCCATGCATAAGGCTCCAAATTTGCCACTCCAAAATCCTTCTAATTTTGGCGTGACCGCTTCCCATTGGCCACTTTACTTTTTATTATTTTTCTTTTTTTTCTGATTTTTAACCGGATGGATGCGTGGAGCCTTATGCGTGGCGAAGCGTTTACACATTTTGTATGTGGCAGCCGACGAGTCAACATCCGGTTGGGAGTTTTATTGTTAATTCTTAAATCCCCACAACTCCATCTCTTCAGCTATGAGTAACTTGTAGGACAGACTGGGTTCTTTAGCCGTGGTTAGGCAACCAGTCTAGTTGAGGGGAAACTCTGAATTCAAATCAATTATACTCTGCTAAAAAATTGACCTTGTGTCACATCTTATGGCATTGGGGGTGTCTTATTACTCTGCAAAAGAATATTATCAGTATATTGTAAGACCAGCTGACAAAGCAAGGACGTGAAGGATTATTAAAATGTAATTACATTGCTTTATTTATTTTAGTTTTTAATTATCAATTTTATTTCCTGCATTCCTGTTAAGTTTACCAATGTTAATTCTTAAAATCATTTACCTTAAATGGAAACCAAAAGTCGGCACTACCTTGGGAGCGAAATATTCTAGTCACGTCGCCATGCCCATAACGACATTAAAGTTTATGAATGACAATTCATTTAGGGAGAAGCACTGAAAACTGTTCGTCACATTGTTTCATCTAAATCGCCTACGCAGTAGAACGTCAAATTCTACAACCCCAGCCCAGTCCTCTTCTTTCCATGTCACATCAACTCCACCTGCCTTGGTTTAATAATGTCTGTCGATTTGTCTGTCTTATGCATTCCCGCGTTTTCTCCCTCTCTGTTCGTTTGTTGCCCGCACTCTTTCTCTCTAACGCGCACACGTACACAATTACCTGCGTCTGAAGATCAAACATAACGCCAGTAGCGTCGCCATGATAAAAGAAACGTCAATTCGACGTGGTGTCTTTTCAGGTTCTTTTTCTTTCTTTCCTTTTTGAAATTTTACATTCACGTCGCCATGTGCCAACCCTCCTACTCGTCGTCGTCGTCATCATCATTATCAAATTTTCAAAAAAAAAAAAAAAAAAAAAAAAAATTAAAATGAATACGGACGAGACGTGACGAAAGAGAAATGTTACGTGGCGTCATGTCTGAGTAAGTGCCGAGGTTAAAAGGCAAATATTTTGAATAAAAATGAACTGGATGAATAGATACATGAATGTTCTTTCTCAACCTCGAACGAACGTTAAGTGGATTTAAAAAAAAAAAAAAATTAAAAACTCATTTGTTGAATATATCTTTGCATTATATAAAACAATTACATAAATGCATTATAAGAATTTTTTAAGAAAGTATTTGAAAAATAAAACTTTATATAAAAATTCAAATATGAATAAGTGTGAAATAAAACATTTTGAAAGTTTTAATTTGGTTTGGTTTCACGGCATATCAGCCATTGTAGGTTTTGGTTCTATTGTTTAATGGCATATCAACCTTCTTGGGTTATTTAATGCCAACTCCATCCTAGAAGAATAATAGTGGTATGTATTATTTAACCCATAGCTGAGAGAATAAGGAGGTTCATACCTTTCCCAAGGGTATTTGTCCAAAAGTGAACAAAATAGCACAACTGGAGTTCAAATTTGCTTACACAGTCCAGCTCTTTAACCATTACACCAAGAGGACACCCCCATTACCATTGTAGATTATTTAATGCTGAATCCTGTTTATACATATATATTGAATATATATGATTTGCAAACACATTTTGTTGATGACATTTAAAATGAGCCTAAGCTCATCCTTTGCCTACTGTTTCAAGTATCTCTATCTAACACAAACAATTCTACTTACTATTAATCATTTGTTTGCACACAGTTAAATGAATTTATCTTATTTGTAAGTGAATAGTTTGTAGGTAATTTCATTTTCAAACAAGTCAAAACTAACTTGCTTGAACATCAATTTTACTATTGTTTCTACACAGTCAAATGGTTTCAATTATTGCCATACAACACTAACAACTTCATTCAATATTAATCACTTGTTTGCTGACAGTGAAGTGGTTATAAATATTGCTATTTCACACTTATTGTTCTGTGGAACACTATTCCTTCATTTGCACAGAGTTAGATGGTTCCAAGTATTGTTATTTATCACTAACAATTCAATTAAACAACAGTAATTTGTTTACACACAGTTAAATGATCAAACAGTTCTATTTCTAACAATTCAGTCAAGCATAAGTTATTTTTTTGCACTCAGTTAAATGTCAAACACTTTTATCTGACCCATAAATAAGACCCTATCAGGTGCTACCACTCCGAACCAGAGTGAACCTGGGAGCAATGGCAATGAAGGGACACTCCATATTCCCCAAAGCTCCAGCATTACTAGAGCCTCACTATCAGATTGTTTAGTATCATATCCAGGACACTCTTTGAGGGGGGGTCTTACACCTCTGTAGAGATGCAGTTAGTTGATTCTACAGCCCTAGCTAACTGGGCTGGAAAGTTCAAAGTTTACAAAAACATTTTTTGATAAATGTTCTCTCTGTACAAAAATTTCACCTGGAAGTGAATTATCTAATGTTAGACTTGCCCAGAAGTTATTGTTTAAGGCCACACACCCTTGAAAGAAAGAAGTGTAGAGAACTCATTATTTTATAGAAGTCAACTCCTCCAAGAAGAAACCTTTGTTAATTTGATATATCACCAACCAAATGACTGATGTTTATTTTGTGAGAGCTGCCTCTTCTTAACAAATCAGAATGACAAGTAAAATCCTTCCTACCTTTTACCTTTTCCACTATTCAAACAGAATTTCCTCACAAAGTCAAAATGGTATGGAGAGTCTTTGTCGTGTAATGACTAACATACTGGATAGCAATATCATAGTAACCAATTTCAAACTTCAGTTGTGCAATTATGTTCACTTTTGGACTAATACTCTTGGGTAAGTTATGAATTTCTTAACTCTCAAAGCTATGAGTTAAATAGTACCACTACTGTTCTTCTCTAAGTACGGCCTTGGCATTAAATAACTCTTCAAAGGTTAATATGCCATTAAACAAAGAAACAAAACCAAAGCAAACCAATCAAAACAAGATTGAGTCTTATCTTATTTTGAACTTTGAGAGTTATTATCTCCTTACAACATTTTTCTTTCTTAGTACATGTTTTATTGTTGTATAAAAATAGAAGTTTTTTTTACCATATACATTGGGCTTATGGTCTTAATTTTTCCACTATTTCCCTTTTTTTAAAATATAGTCTTTGGTCAGTTTACCCTTGTAAGAGGTACAACTATCTAATATTTCTGTTTCTAATTTGGGATACAAATTTGTTCATCTTGTAAATATAAACTCTATTTATAAAGTAGCTTACTCTGTCAGGGGAAATTTCGTAACTTTTCCTCTTAATGTCAGTTATCTACAGTGAATTGATAAATAAAAAAAGGTAAAGGGTGATATGTAAAAGGTACTAGATACTAAGTAAAAAGTACAAGATACCAAGCGACCAAGAGTGAGTAAAGTGAACCTGTTGCAAAACAACCATACAGCCTGTAGGGCCTAGTGCAAAGCCATGTTACATGCGGAAAATTCACAAGTACCTATAAAATTGTCAAAATTTTAGAGTGAGAAAAGTGTTTAGGCACTTATCAAATATCTAATAAATTTTCAATGCTTATATTTATTTCAAATTTATGCAGTTGATATATTTGGGCACAAATTAGCAATCATCACAATATATATATATATATATATATATACATGTATTGTGATATATATATATATATATATATATATATATATATATATATATGCAGGCTCCCCAACTCCTAGCGAGGGAAGTAATGCTTGCCATTAGTGTAAAGCAAGGCTTTTCAAATGAATTGAGCTCTCGGTAGCCATTAAGCGGATATATGCAAACAAAAACAAATGTGATACATAAGTGTTTAAATTTCCTTTGCTTTGCACTGGTTTCCTCATGCCTGAGTAGTAGAATCTTGGATTGGTGTTTCAGTCAGCCAGGTTTCAATCCCAGCTTCAGGAATCTAGCCTGTCTAGCCACACTGAAGAGTTCTGATAGAACGAAACAGGTCTGTCTGTGGATGACAATATATATATATATATATATATATATATATATATATATATATATTGCAGAATAAAATTTAAACAAAAGTAACTGTGTAAAAAGTATTTGGACTCAATCAAAAATTTATAAAAATATTATTCAAGAATTAACTCAGGTCATTCTCTTTCTGAACCAGAATAGAAACTTCTAAGATATTCCCACAATGCTTTGCAACTGTACTATGCCATTGCAGTTGTCATTAATTACCTCCCCTTCGTGCAACAAAGCTCTCACAACTCAATTCAAGAAGCTATCAGCCAGCCAAAAGAAAGACATAATGAAGCAAGATAATGACAGTTTAATGTACAGGGCCATTGTCAAGATGTTATATATCCCTGTCAGAATCATGGCGTTGATTATCCGAGAAGTTTGATCCCTGCAAAAACCTTCCTGGAATTACTGTGTTCCCTCCAACAAAAAAAGAATTCTTCAGAAACTTGGAAAATAAGAAATATGAAAATAAAGCCAATCATAACTGAAATGGATGTCAAAGATGATTTAAGATTTGCTGGGACATCAGTTACTCAAAGATGTATTAGAACTGAATTGAACTGAAATGATTTTAAGATCCCAAAACAAGCAGTTAAATTGATGAATGGATTGTACAAACACTGTAGAAGTACTGCAGTAATTTAGCCCATTCTTTGGAACAAAATGCAGATATGCAACACTACCATGAGCAACTGGCTTAAAAGAACCATTTTCTGAGAAAGAAATTCAGTTGGTAAAAAAGACGCCTGTGTTTAAGATGTATGCATTTACCTAATAACTCACTGTAGAATACCTTGGCTGTATCTTTACCGAGGAGTAAGACCCCTCTCTCAATGAGTGCCCTGGCTATGACACTAAAACATCTGATGGAGTGGCTCCAGTCCTGGAACTTTGGGGAATGTGGAGTATACCTTCATTGCCATTACCCCCAGATCCACTCTGACCCGGAGTGGTTGTACTTGTTAGGGTCAATGGGTCAAATAAAAATACTTAATCATTTTTCTATACTTGAAACCATTTAAATATGTGCAAAAAATATTATTGAATTGAATTGAATTATTAGTGTTTGAGAGTAATATTTGAAACCATTTAGCTGTGTGAAAGTGAATTAATAATGTTGAATAGAATTATTAGTGTTAAATCGCAATACTTGAAGCTATTTAATAGTGTGCAAACAAATGATTAGCATTAAATTTGATAGGAATATTTGATAACTAGAATTAGTAATGTTAAATAGCAATACTTGAAACCATTTAATTGTGTGCAAATGAATAGGCCCTGGTTCATTTTAAAATAATGTTACCTACAAACTATTTCATTTACAACTCATATATATTTAATATATAGATGTATAAGCAAGATTTACCATTAAATAACCTCTAAGAGTTGATAGGCCATAAAACCAAACCAACCTACCAACCAACCAACGAACCAACCAACATAACCACTCCACCATAAACAGGATGTGATACAACGTAGGTTTTTTCTGAGAAGTATAGCTGGTTTGAATACAGGGTTTTCTTTCTTCCAAATTGGTTGCTATTGCAAGGCTAAAGTGCGCAGTTTGTTCTACTATTTACCTATAGCTGGTGGAGGAAGTCGAGATGGATTCATGCCTTTCCTAAAGAGCCTTGTCCAGGATTTGAACTTGATTTGTCAACTACATTCTCTTCGGATGATAATTTTTTGTGTCATCTATAAGAGATTTTACTCTCTTTGTTTATCACAGCTGTACATAAACAAATATTTTCACCCTGTGTTTTATACAATACAGATGTGTTGGTTTTTTAATTTTCTCTTTGGTAAGTTCTATTTACCAGTTATATTATTACCCAATCCTTCTGGCACAGACAGCATGTGACACAAGGTAAATTTTTGGGCAGAGTTGAGATAGTTTGAAATCAGTTTTTCTTTATCTAGAATGGTTGTTGTACCAAAGCTAAATAGCATAGTCTGACCTACTATTTAACCCATTACTGGAAAAGAAGAAGAGATGGATTCCTGCTTTTCCCATGGGTATTAGAGCAAAGTGAAATACAGTCTCCTCAAGGATTTGCATTTGGCTTGCTGCATCCATTTCCTTTGATAATAGTGGTTGCACCATGTGCATAATCATGGTGCTTAAGTTGTAAAGGCACCCCCCCCCCAAAAAAAACGATCATAGAGCTTGGATGAGAAGAGCTTCCATATTGCAATGTATTGTTAAGATTTGTTTACTTCAGACTCTTTTTACTTCAAGCAATATTCTTTGTCTTGCTGCATTGTCACTGTGACCTAGAATGCACCAACTGTGTCCCTTGCACAGGGGTAAGACCTCTACAAAAAAAAAAAAATAATAATCCAGCAATTTGGCTGTAGTTCTGAAACACTTACTCTCATTCATTGACTTTCATTTTGAGAACAGAGAAATGTTAAAAAATTCCATATGTTTTTGCTGTGTCTCTAGCCATTTTCAAGAATAGTACAATTTGTTTTTTTGTCCTTTTTTAGATTTTAGACAAGGTTAATTTTCATTGTGTCTCAAGCCATATAAAGAAAGGTGTGATTTGACTATTTACATACTTCTTTTGAATAAAGTTGGTATTGGCTATTGAAGCATTGTTTGACATAGTTTTGGTTATGATTTAAACAAGAATGGTACTGGTTGGTGAGGCACTAGTTTATGGAGTTGACAGGGCAAGCTGTGTTGCCGTTTGCTATCTGACTCCATTTTGGGTTATCCTACTCTTATCCCACTTTTGTTTTGTTGGTTTAACTTCTTGGATAAGAAAGCTGTAAAAGAATTATATGAAAGAAGATAGTAACAGATAAGAGATGAAGACATTTTTTGATATTTTTCCTTTATTTCTGGGTTCAACAACCATTCAGTGGGTGAAGAAATTCTCCTTGAATACAATCGAAATGGTTGAATCCCCCAGTCAAGGTGTTAAAAATGCGTTAGTCGTTTCTTGAGTATATATGTGTCCTTATTCGGTATTTAAAGCTTTAACAACATATTCAGTATATAAAGCTTTAGCGAGGTGTTAGTCACTTTTGGGAATTCGTCTAAATCTGGTGTTTTAGTAATGGGTTGGTAGTGAAAGAGACGGCTACTACCAGTGGAAGGGTTAGCTGATGCGTCATCTAAAGACGAATGCATGGCGTCCTCCACCAGTTAGCAAGGTGTTATCACTCTGCTGGTCACTGCTGAAAGAGAATGAGATTCCTCCTTTTGTCAGGACAGTCCCTTTTATTTGTGCATGTGTCGCCCCTATTCCTGTCTGAGGCCTCTGGTAGTTTCTGCATATGTTAATGATTAATTTGATTTAATTTAATTTTTTTTTTAATCATTTATTCCCTACAAGTTGATGTCACACAGCAATACCAGTCTTTTGCACAAGTAGGATGTGACATGAGGTCAATTTTTTTAGCGGAGTTTTACAGGTTTGAATTCAGACTTTTTCTTCTTCTGGACTGGTTGCCATACTAAGGTTAAAGAGCATAGTCTATCCTATTATTCACCCATAGCTGGAGGGAGAATTATTGGATTAATACCTTTCCCAAGAGTATTAATGCTATGTGAAATGACAACAGCCTCATTCAGGATTTGAATTCTGGTTACTGTGTCCATTTCCAATTACGGTAACCATTGCACCATGTATGAGATAGATAGGTAGATTTTCATCATACAACATGTGAAAGCACATGTGAAAGCACATGTGAAACCCTGCCCTCATCAGCCACCAACCAGGAGTGATAACACAGTTTCGGTTGCTCAAGGCGGTACCAAGTAGCTTTTGCCACTGGACAGGGTATTTAAAAGAATTACATATATACATATATATGTATATATATATATATATATATATATATATATATATATATATATATATATATATATATATATATATATATATATATATATATATATATATATATATATATATATATATATATATATATATATATATATATATATATATATATATATATATATATATATATATATATATATATATATATATATATATATATATATATATATATATATATATATATATATATATATATATATATATATATATATATATATATATATATATATATATATATATATATATATATATATATATATATATATATATATATATATATATATATATATATATATATATATATATATATATATATATATATATATATATATATATATATATATATATATATATATATATATATATATATATATATATATATATATATATATATATATATATAT
>CAUZXS010006434.1:7500-23562 GCA_963585895.1 Sepioteuthis lessoniana
AAAAAAAAAAAATCCCATTACACTCTCATAGACTGACACACCGGAAGAGAGTGACCTCTGAACTGCATGACAGTTATTTCCGCTCGATGACGATCACACAGGCTATTCCAAAGAAAGCGGAAGTGACACATCCTGATCGCCAGACATCGGAAGAAATTGCGGAGGCGTGTCCATATCACCGCGTGGGAGTTTGAAGGTAATATAAGGCCGACAAATTGAACAGAAGGAGGACAGTTGAGTTCGAGTGCCAGTTGGAGCCGAGATGTGGTAGGGAAAGCCACACCCGGCTGAAGGGGCTCCGGTTGAGCAGCCATGGAGCACGAGAAAGACACAACGCTGACGGCCATAACTTTGGGGTCAAAATATTTCAGTTATGTTCGGTCTCCAGCTCCCTCTCACACGCAAACTTTGAGTAACCCTTTTCGAAACCTTACAAATAAAGTGAGACGTAAAATATATTATAAAGATGTCTTCCTGCATCTTTCTGCGTGCGTCGTTTATTTCTGCATCTTTATCATCGTGCGTCTGTCTATTATTGTGTTGTTATGATGCTGCATGATGCTGTAGATGACTATATAACATAATGATTATTCAAAAAGCTCCAGTTCCCATACCAAGGTAGGAAAATAAATGTTTACAAAAGCAAAACAAAAAAAACCCCAAAAAAAAACAAATAAATAAATAAGCAGCTGGAATACCTGAATTTGATAATAGCCAGGTTGAACGTCAATAAATTCTGCTTCAGTTTGATTGCCAGCCAACTGTAAAGAAAAAAAAAAGAATATATTCAAAATTTTCTTAAAGAAAATGGAAAAGCAATATGACACAGTAAAAATAAGATACCAATTCTCTCGATAACTGAACATTTTTTTTGATTATTACTAAATAAGTAATAAGTAATATTTGGGTGTTATTAAAATTAATTCCACAAACAAGGGAGATAAGCAAGTAGATAAATTAAAGTTATTTCCCTTGTGTAACGATATTTTTTTTCCTGCTTTATATTTATTTTGTAGTCTTTTTTTTTTTTTTTTTTTTTTTTTAACTTAAAAAATGACCACAGAAATATTAATTTTATCTGAAACATTTTGATTCAGATATCTAAGGACAAATATAGACAAGCTGAAATCTGGAGAGAAAATCTATTTAATGGCAAATATCAAGTGTAGCCAAAGATTTTTGCTAGTTGATGTTTATGTGACTTGTGCAAAAAGGTTCTTTTCAAATTACAATTATTGTAAAAAGATGATTTTTTTTTTAATTCAAGTTTTATCATCATTTATCAGGAATATACTGTCACTACATTGAAATAAAATCTAAGTTTAATGTTCAAGGTAGAGCTCAATAAAAGTGAAGAGCAAGCACTGCTTTTTAGAATGAGATTTCTTTTCCCAGAAAGAAAGGAAGGAAGGGAGAAGCAGGAAGGAAGGAAGAAGAAAAATGAAGAAAAATAGGGAAAATTTTAAGAAAATATACAATTAAAAATAAAAAAAAATAAATCAAAAAATAAATATATAAAAACACCTTGTGCTTGATCAAGAAGCTCTAAATATTTTCTAGGAAAAAAATTGAGCTTATCAGAACCTTGAAACTTTCTTGAACAATGGTTCATAGTTAGTAAAAATATACATGAATTTAAATCCTAATATAGGATTTAATGTAGTTAAAACAATTAACAGTCAAGATTTTGAAAACATTAGGTATATAGGTATACTTTATGATTATTTAGACCAGACATGGGCAAAATGTGGCCCATGGCCTGCCTAAAACTTCAGTTATTAATAGAAAAGGTCTTTTTACTGAAGAGAAATAAAAGAAAAAAAAAAACATCTTTTCCCTATTTCTCAGACAGATGCTTACATGTATGGTCTTCTGGTTGAGGTACCTTAAATGTAAAAATTATCTTAATTTTTTTTTTAGTAGTGCAGGCCTCTCTAATGATAAGGTATGTTTCATGTGGCCCACTTCTCTCAGAAGGTTGCCTATACTTTAGACTAATACAGAGGGTTGAGGGTTAATGTAATGAGAGGCACAATTAGCATCATGGTTATTGTCATAGGAAATCGAATCTGTGTTTCTCGTTGCACAAATGCCCTAGGGAAAGGCATGGGTCCATCAGCTCTCTCTCCATCTATGGGTAAATAGTAGGACAGACAGAGTTCTTTAGCCCAGGTTAGGCAACTAGTCTAGAAGAAGAAAAACTCTGAATTCAAACCAGCTGTACTCTACTTAAAAATTGACATCCTGACTGTGTTAGAAAGATTAGTTAAATGCATACGTAGACAAATACAAATACAAATTGACAATTTCAGAATCTACATACAATAATAGATATTATTATGTACATGCATTTGTTTATATTTTTTTAAAGTTTTCAAACTAAATGTGTAAAAAACAAGTAAACTGCAGGTGTCAAAAGTTTATCCTATGTGACACTTATATTAAGTTTAGCCACTGTTAGCATATAAGATACAATTATATATACAAGATATTTTCCCATTTCAACAAAGAATATTTACGATAATTTGTTTGTGAAGAATACCTTTATACCTTCATCTGATCATCTTCACATATAGAATTGGCAATGTTTTTAGATCTTTTTTTTTTTTATTTCTTCTTTTGAAAGACAATTTGCTTACAAATGTAGTATATATTCATATAGAGTAGAATGAAAGTTATAAAATTTTATCAGAATATTATAATTTCTAAGGTGATTCAAAAGTTTTGCAATATTTGGGTACATGCTAGTTTGTAGTATATCACATGACCAAAGCAGTTGAGACTATGAAAGGTAAATGATGTGGTTGGTCGTATTGCAGTAATTGGTGCACTGCTTTGTTGTGCATTGCTTCACTCTAAATGTGATTTGAAAGATGCACAAATGGATGTGCAACGTAGTCTAATTTGGAAACTTATGCTTTACAAGTTCAAGCTGTCTTGGAAGAAACCAAAAACATCTGCTATGGGAAAAGTGAAGGCACAGTTGGTCACAGAACAGTTACCAAATAGATCAAGAAATTTCACTTAGGTTGCTAGATCAGGCAAAGTCAGGTAGGCCTAAAACCATGTATTCTGAGGCTGTGCTCCAAGCTGTAGAGGCAAATCTGGCATCACTTGTAGAATATCAAGCAAGCTCAACATTTTATAGTCTAGTCCTCAGGCTAAAGTATCCAGAGTTGTAAAATCGTGCTGCCCATTGCCAAAATATTACAAAACTTTTGACTCATCCAAGTATAATTAAAAAAAAAAAAAAAATCACCTATCTCTCAACACCACATAGATGTTATGGCTTAAAATCCACAGTTAAATCTTTTACTGAGAGCCAGATGAGAATGTAAGTAGGGATGTTTACATTTAAAAGAATTTTTGAAATTATAAGATATGAAATATGAATAATTCTTGGGTTATGATTCTCCATATTAACCAAATAGCATGGTAGAAGAGATGCACTGGATACAAATGTCAGAAGGTAGCAGATCAGAGAAGCCACAGACCTGTAGACAGAGATGGATCAAGGATAGCCCCAAAGAACGAGGAAGAAGAAAAGAGATCAGGCAGACAGATTGAAGAAAACCAGAAAAATGACAAAGTCCCAAAGCAAAACATAAAATCCTACCTTCATAACAAGCGACTCGGATTCCAACTTTCCAAGAAACTCTAAAAGAATAAACAATGAGGATCCTATGTTTAAGAAAGCTGTTGTTGATTCATTTTCCCCCACCAGACAGTTTCATCCCAATGTTGATTTGCTTCTCTCAACCAACAGAAGGTAGTCCCACAATAGTCCCCCATGATAATTAGCCTTGTGATCTGTTGTGGGTTATGCAACACAATTTATACCCTCAGGGCCTGCATCAAATATCACAAAATTTACAGAAAAAAAATAAAATAAAATAAATTGATGATAAAGTTTTTAAAGTAGTTCAAACTGGATAAAGCCTTTTTCCTAAGAATTCTTGAAATTATTTTGATGACATTCAGTTCAAAAGAAAGCAATTTCTAAGCACACATAATCCTTACAACCTAAATTTCATTTATCCAAAATTCTGATGTGGCACTGCTAATCCAAGAACTATGCATACCTGTTGCTGCTGGACAATCCGGGAGGAATATGGATCCCGAAGGTGAGAGAACTGAATTAAGCTAACATTGTAACTGTCAGCCACATACTGGCGACTGGGTTCAAACACAACATGGAGGCTGCTCTCACTGTTAATAGAAACAGCTATTGTCCTCTTCTTGTTTACTTTCAGAGGATTCACTGCAAATAAAATGGAAAAATCTTTAAGACAGGTTGAGTCACAAGTCATGCACCACTGAGACATTGTAATCAGGAAACAACATTCGAAAAGAAAAGTGAATTTTGAAATTATTTTTGCCTTACTTTCTGCCTCATTTTATTCAAGAAAGATGGATTCAGATTCTGCTGTTTAACATAACTTGCATGGTATTTATTTGTTAAGCATAGAGTAGTTTGGTAAAAGGCCAGAAATAGGGATACTAAGTGAGAATCCAGACTCACTGTATCCTGTGTATGACACTAAACTTTACCTGGGGAGTGCTGAGTCAGCTATTCATTGCCAATACTCCTAAGTCAACTCATACCTGGAGTACTAGTACCTGTTAGGGTCACATCTATGAGTCAAATAGATCTATTTGAAAATTATTAGTATTAGATAAGAATACTTGAAACCATATAATTATGCAAATTATTTGTATGAAGAATAGTTACTTGAACCTAAAGATATTAACAAAGGATCATTATTATTAGCAGCAGCAGCAGCAATAGCAGTAGTTGTTGTTGTGGTTACTTGGAATCAAAGTTGCTTGAAATACTTGAAACCATATGATTGTGTGCAAACAATCATTTTAAAAGGTTTAAATTAAAAATAGATTTTTTTTAAATTGCCAACAGCCTCATAAACAAAGATGAATATATATTCTTGATATGTCAACATTGACATCAATCATGAAATTTCAATAAGAATTTGATTTTACAATGACAAAACTAAGACAGCTTTATACAACCACCATTTTTTTTGTCTTCAAATTTCTAATGAGGCTAAAAGCAAATTTAAGTGTTTGTTTTTTTAACTTTTGCTTTATGAAAATTTATTCTGAGGAAGGAAATATATGAAAGTGGTGAGCAACTTTGAAAAATTGGTCATTTGAGGAAGGAAGGAGGAAGAACGAGAGAAGAAGAAAGCCAAGATTTATGTATTTGCAGAGATTGTAGAAAAAAGCCAAGAAGAAATAAACACAACATGCACTTACCATAAGCAGTCACAATATATGTGGAGTTGACACCTCCAGGGAGAGCAATTAATTTTACTTGGAAAACATGAGTTTTGAACTTTTGGAAATGGGTAAAAAAATTATACTGGATGTATTTCTGAAAAAAAAATTTTTTTAAATAAATTAATGAAATAAAACATTTTTTCGTGTAAAAAAAAACAAAAAAAAAAAAAAAACAAAAAAAAAAACTTATTCGTGATAAATTCTTACAAAATAAAACAAGTTTAATCTGTAAAACTATAAACTTAGTTTTTCTTTGAATTTCGAAGATGAGGAATTTATTATAATCCTGCTTGTGTTTTGTTTGTCTTTACATTATACTATATACATACCCTTGCCACAACAAAATGGGATATTCTTCCACCTTTCCCCTTTGATCAATTAGCATATTCTTCTATATAGATGTTGCTTCTTTAGATTAAACACTGTGTTATATGTACAATTCTTTTGTACTTTGAAATTCAAGTAAAAAATGGGATATTCTTCCACCTTTCCCCTTTGATCAATTGGCGTATTCTTCTATATAGATGTTGCTTCTTTAGATTAAACACTGTGTTATATGTACAATTCTTTTGTACTTTGAAATTCAAGTAAAAAAAAAAAAAAAAAAAAAAAAAAAGGTAATTATTCATTACGTTTTTCTGGAATTTTGGGCCTAGCCTATGGCTTCACAAGAAAAATAGTTGCAAGCCGTTTGAAAAAGGATGCACAGATAAAGAGTGAGACTCAGACAGGAATAACAAGAAGAAATAATGACACCAACAGAGATGTAAGAAAATGAGATGAGGAACAGAGAAATATCATCTTAGAGCAAATTACACAACAACAGGAAAGAAGAGATAATATGCAATAAGAGAAATATCATGTATATTTAGAACATGATAGACTTAGGTAACAAGAAAAAAAGAAATCACATGTATGAAAATGAACAAGCATATTATCTTGAGTGGCAAAGAGAAGTGCAAAAATTTAGAATAGAAAATATAAAAGCTGAAGAATGGCACAATTTCAAACAAATTAGAATGTATAATGAGTATGTTAAGAGAAATGGTACAGCAATTAATATTAACACGCAGAATTATAGGATAGATTTTTGAATAATTTATTGCAAAGACAACAATTGGATTTTGTGGTCAAAAAAGTACTTACTGATGTGTTGGAACAGGGAGGGCAGTCGAACAATGCTTGTTGGCATGCGATAACTAATAAGAAAGCCAGAGGTAAGGAGAGGTAACTTATTATTGGAGAATGCAATGCATTGTGGTAAGTGGGCAAGTATAAAAAGGCATCCGCTGGTCATTCTGGATGATCAAAGCAATGGGGGGGGGGCGAAGGAAAATAAGAGTGTAGGAAGCAGAAGAAAAATGGACAGAGAAGACCAGAGTAAAACAGCAGGAAGAAGGGAAAGTGAAAAAAAAAACAAAAAAAAAAAACAGATTTATATGTAATGAAATTGTAAATCATCCTTTCTTGCTTAAATAGATCCTCTTGATTTTTTATGTTCCATGAAATTTCCATGGATCCAATGAGTCATTATCATTATTATAATAATACACTGACATAATCAAACTTGTGACCTCATCAGTATTATCCTAGTTACAATATATCAACTGCTGTATCTGCTAGCTTTCTTCAGGTGTCTGTGGTTCTCTGTAATCTTATGAGAATTTTCAATGGAACTGTTCATTCTTTTAATTGAATGATAATGCAGTTCCAAATTTACATCTTTTAAAATAAATATAGCTGATTTGTAATATATGAAAACATAATTTTGGGACAGCATGACCATTCAAAAAGACAAAATTAAACAAATCATTGAAATTCACTTTGATCTGGATTATGAATCCAAGAATTACATTTATACATATATATTTTTGTAACATAAGATAAAAATAATGTAGTGATATTGTCAAATTAATCTGCCTAATTTGCATAAGTGTAAAAGAGAGCTGATATAAGTCTCTCACTGAGAATAATTGGCAAGCTTGATTAGCAACTGACTAATGCTAACATTACACATCACAACAAATATGTTTTTTTCTAATTTACAAAAATATATATGTATAAACATAATACTAATGATTATATGGGGGAGGGGCTATTCTATATAAAAACCAATCAATTCTTCTTATTCAACGAGTTAATGTCACCGAGATATTGTTTGTCCATCTCTTCTATTAAATCAGAGTATATTGTATTACCCAATTAGTGATTGAATTCATGACTGCCTTTTGTACTTTAGTTAAGTCAACTAGAGTGACCTCCCTTGGTTTTGGGGCTTTTTTAATGGTTTTACTAAAATAGGACGAGAGAAGGTAAGAAAGAGAAATGTTATCAGTCAGCCATTTGATTGTAAGAAGAATTCTTTAAAAAAAACAAAAACAAATTTGAGTAAGTCTCCTTTTCTTTTACCCAACCAGCCATACCAAAAGACTAAAATGACAAATCTTTGCCTCAGAAAAGAACAATACCAAGACTTCAATTCCAGACATTCTTACAAAAGATTTGAATGACAAATCTTTGCCTCAGAAAAGAACACTTAACTCAACTATACCAAAACTTCAATTCAAGAAATTACTACAAAGATATGAAAATTTAATCATTCAAGTTCAATTTTATATTTCCCATGAAAGACTTGAGTGCCTAAAATCAAAATTCTTCAAAAACAAAAACAAAAAAAAAATGAATGTTTCCTAAAACTTTTAAAATAAAACCTATATTCATTCACTAAAATGATATTTCCCTTGTCTTTTCATTGTTTGTAATTTTGAGTTGTGATATTTCAACATGTTGTTATATCAGTCATCAATTTGTAGCTGGCTGAGAAGAAAAAAACTGTATACCAAACTTAAGACTCAAAACAGTCTATTTTTTCCACTTTATTAAAATGACTTATAAATCAATCATAATACAACAAACTAGAATCAATCCCAAACCTTATTTTCTTCATACCTCCTCACTGGTTACCTATTGATGATCTGAAAATAAAATTGATTCATATGCCCTTTAAAGCTAATCTTCAAAATTCTTTCACTACTGAATTGCGAGTATAAATACATCTATCTCAGATTTAGTTGTCCCCTAAGATTCTAACAGATACTACCACTCCAGGTCAGAGTGAATCTAAGAGTGATTGCAATGAAGGGTTGACTCCTTACTCCCCAGAGCTGCAGTTTAGTGTCCTACCCAAACAGTTCCATTTTTGTGAGTGGATTGGGGAAATGGACATTTTTCATCTATCAGTCTATGAAATCATGTGACGTGTCAGGATAGGATTCATCAGCTTTTATCAATATATTGCTAAAATTCTCATTGTGTTATAGAAAGGTTTTTATGAGGTACTTAAAGATGCTCTAATTTAGAAAATAAAGTAATTTCCTGTTCAAATTGCAAGTGAATGATAATTTTGTGAGGTCCCATTAACATTGAATGTCATTTCTTTTATCATTCAAATTCAGGATATAATGAAAATAACTATGAAATGTTAATTAGAATCATTCAATTTTCCCTAAATAGATGTATTAATACCATCATGGACAGCTGTTTACTATGAAATGCTAATTAGAATCTTTCACTCTTCCTTTATAGCAAACATCAGGCTCAGAATAGTCCACTTTCCTCCATTGCTTTGTTAAAATAGGTTATGAACCATAATACAACAAAGCAAAACTAGAACCAGTATTAAACCATATTCTATTTATACCTTATCACTGGTTACCTACCAATGTTCTGAAAAGGAAATTTATTCATATATCCTTTACTTTGTGACCTCTAGTCTGTTCTTTGGTTTGGTTTGGTTTAATGGCATATCAACCATTGTTGGTTTTTTGATGCCAAATCCTTTTTTTACATATATACTAAATATATGATTTATAAACACATTTTGTAGATACACACAGTTAAATGATCAAACAGTTCTATTTTTGACAATTCAATTTAGCATAAGTCAACAAAGTTAAATAGTTACAAGTATTGGTATGTATCACTAACAATTCAATTAGTCATTTGTTTAAATACAGTTAAATCATCAAACAATTCTATTTCAAACAAGTCAATTTAGCATAAGTCATTTGCTTGCACACAGTTTAAATGTCAAATAATTCTATTTGACCCATAGATAACACTCTTTCAGGTGCTACCACTCTGGGCCAAAGCGGATCTGGGAGTGATGGTAATGAAGGGGTACTCTGCATTCCCCAAAGCTCCCGCCTTACTGGACCCTCACCATCAGATTTTTAGTGTCATATCCAGGACACTCGTTGGTGGTGGTAGTGGTGGTGGGGTTTCGCATCCTTCTGTAGAGATGCAGTCAGGGTATTCTACAACCCCTCTAACCAACTGGGCGGTCAGTCTGTTCTGAAATTAAAGTTGGTGTGAAGTCAAATCAACTATGCTGAAGAGAATATGGTTACAGAAGCACTCTAACCAGTGTAGATAGTTATCTGTTAAGCTGCCAATATTCATGGAGTTTAACATGTTGGCTTGGTTTGCCACAATGGAAGTACAATTTAATATATCAAGATTTGCAGTCCATAGCAGTAAATTTTATCAGTTCTTAGCATCAATTACTACTGAAATTGTGGAAGGAATATATCAATTTTGCAGACAGTGAATTATGAGCAACTCAAAAAAGCTGCAGATCAGCTTAGGAAAAAAATCAATGACATTGACTAGCACAAGTGACTATTCATTGGTGTATTTCAACAAGTCGATGTCCATTGTCTGACCAAATCAGTGTTGATAATAACACTGTTGCACATCAATTTATTCAGGCTTTGTATTTCATTAATTACACCAGTGATAGCATCCTAGACAGATCTGGACATTACTCATCTTAGAAAGATGGTAGATAACTTGTTATATTTTGATAATCGCAAAACAACTAAATACTCAACAAGTGACACATCCAGTTCATTATAAGAAAGCAACTACAGATGCTTTGGAGAAAGCAAAAAAAAAGTATTCCCTGAGCTCCTTTGGTTCCTCCCATCCAGGGTAGAATTTACATACTTATGGGCTCTAAGTCAAATTCATCAGTCAGCCGCATGCCTGACGAGTTAAAGATTGATGGAGACTTTCACTTATTATACATGGGCCCCATACTCTAGACCCTATATTATTGTGCAAGCGCCCTTATTGTTTTGAATATATTATATAATGAAATATCCAGTGTAAACTTGAGACAAGATTATAATTTGGTAGATTGTGTGACAAATAAGTTTCAGTGAACCCCCAGTCCAAGATAGCAGTGGGGGTGTCCTTGTGGTGTAATGGTTAAAGCGATGAACTGCAGAATCGTAGAAAGCAAGGTTGTACTTCAGTCGTGCTATTACGTTCACTTTTGGGCAAATACCCTTGGGAAAGGTATGAACCCCCTTATCCTCCCAGCTATGGGTTAAATAGTACCACTACTGTTCTTCTAGGAGAATGGCTTTGGCATTAAATAACCTTAAAAAGGTTGATATGCCATTAAACAAAGAAACCAAACCAAACCAAACCAGATAGCAATGGCCTACTATGCCTATTAGTAAATCAGACCCTGCTCCAAAGTTTAGGACAAAAACCCCTGAGTTGGTCATGCACACCTGAATTTTGAAGATAATGCAAGCCCTGGAATGAATGACCAATTAAATCAGGAGTAATGATTTAGTTTAATACCCAGGATCAATAAATCAGGAGGAATGATATAGCTAAATACTCAGATTGAATAAATCAGGAATTCAATACCCAAGATCAATAAATCTGGCTTAAGATAAATCAATTTTTAAAAAAGATTACTAAAAACATTTATGAACACTTTACACTCATGAAAATTTATGCACAAAAATATATTTGTAAATTATTGGTTATTACTAAAAATGATACATAAAAAAACATCAGTTCAACTTAGCCTTTTGTTATTTGTTTTATTTGCATGTTTTATTTATAATTCATTCCAACATTAACTTTTCATAAAAATTACTTAGAAGATTCCTCTGCTATAATATTAAGGTTCATTTTTTTTTTTTTACAGTTGCCTGTTATGCTAATTCATGCTACACTTTAACTAGTGCATATTTAATATTTTAGATCTTTGGGGGCTACAGTGTTTCTAGTTTTGGTCTCAGATCAAAGAAACTTAGATATTGAATTCTTTTGCCCAAATGATTCAATACAATTGCACTGAATTCTCAAGATATCAGGGTTTTTAATAGAAAACTATCTGATAACAGCAATTTAATCAAAGAAACTTAGATATTGAATTCTTTTGCCCAAATGATTCAATACAATTGCACTGAATTCTCAAGATATCAGGGTTTTTAATAGAAAACTATCTGATAACAGCAATTTAATCCTTCCATTTACATCATATATAATGTTTAAACCATAATACAAAGAAATTAAAACACTTAGAAGAAATAAAATTTCTTGAAAATATAAATAAAAATATTATCAAACATAAATGGGAATAAGGTAATAAAGGAAAAATGAGAACTTTGTGATTGAGGTAAAAAAAAATTTATTTAGATATGTATAAGCCAAGACTCTTGGTGTTTAGAATTTTTAAAATAATTTTAATGTCAAATTTTTCAGAATGTAATATTGCAAGATGATTGTGAAACTATCCATTCGATTATATGGTTTTAATTTCAGTATGTTATTACCAACCTCTCTCTCTCTCTCATATATATATATATATATAATGTCTTAGTGATTTTTATGTGTTTACTGAAAATACAGAATATTCTATATGCAAGATTATGTATATATAAACACACTTTTATGTAATTTCCCTCTCTCACTCTATATATATATATATATATATATATATATATACACACACATTATATCTATATATATATATATACTCACTATATATATATATATATATATATATATATATATACACACATTTTATTTTATATATATATACATATATATATACATACATACACATATATTTTATATATATATATATATACACATTATATTATATATATATATATATATATATATATATATATATATATATATATATATATACACACATTATATTTTATATATATATATATATATATATATACACATTATATTTTATATATATATATATATATATATATATATATATATATACACACACATTATATTTTATATATATATACACATTATATTTTATATATATATATATATATATATACACACATTATATTATATATATATATATACACATTATATTTTATATATATATATATATATATATATATATATATACACACATATTTTTATATATATATATATATATATATATATATATATATATATATATATATATACACACACACATTATATTTTATATATATACACACACACACATTTTATTTTATATATATATATATATATATATATACACACACACACATTATATCTTATATATATATATATATATATATATATATATATATATATAAACATTATATTCACCAGATGGAGACACAGAATACTTCGACATTGTAGCAGGAGTACTACAAGGGGACACGCTGGCTTTGTACCTCTTTATCATTTGTCTAGACTACGTACTTAGAACATTGATTGACAAAATCAGACAGAATGGCTTCAAACTGACGAAGAAACGAAGCAGAAGGTACCCCGCAACAACAATTACCGACGCCGACTACGCCAATGATATAGCGATACTGGCAAATATACCTGACCAAGCCGAAACACTACTGCATAGTTTGGAACGAGCAGCAGCAAACATAGGCCTCTATGTTAATGCACACAAAACGGAATATATGTGCTATAATCAAACGTGGGACATCTCCACTCTAGAAGGAACCCCTCTTAAACTAGTAGATAAATTCACTTACCTAGGAAGCAGCGTCGAATCAACCGAAAAGGACATCGAAACCAGGTTAACGAAAACATGGACAGCTATCAATTATATGGAAATCAGACCTAACCGATAAAATGAAACGCAGTTTCTTCCAGGCAGCGGTCACATCGATACTGCTATATGGCTGCACCACATGGACGCTAACAAAACGGCTGGAGAAGAAGCTAGACGAAAAAGAAAAAAGTTTTTCTTTTTCCCCTGGGTGGTGATTCGAGATATTTTTATCTCTTGTTCCTGGCCAGGGTTTTTTTTGTTTTTTCTGGTACCGTGAATACTGGTAGATATTAGATTAGTAAATATTGAAGCTCTGGTGTTTGTCCATTGAGCACTTTCTCTGCTCTTGTTACTATGGAGAGAGCGAACATAAGTTATTCATACAAGAACATACCAATACCTAATAGGCATCAGTATAAGTTAGTTTTGTTGAGGAGGATAGAATCCTTTATAAAAAGTATGAGGTGGAAAGCATATTTTTTTTCTCAATACAATTAACTGTACAGAAAAAGAGGGAAGGGAGAAATATGGGTTTAAAACTACGACCCCCCCCATATTAAAGAGATGGATAAATTTGAGGCTGAAATGATAGGAATGGTTAAGGAGATAAAATTTAGGAAAATGCGCAATAATATTCAACAAAAAATGTACGAGGATATGAGGAGATTTAAGGAGTCCGAAAAAATATTTGTAAAGTCAGATAAGTCGGGCAATTTATATAAGATAGAAAAGGAAAAGTATAAGCAAATGATATTTAAGGAGGTGGTTAAGAATTATAAGAAAGCACCACATGATCTTGAAAAAGAGTTAAATAACGAAGCAAAAATGTTGGCACATAAACTAGGTATTGTTGATAGAGTAGAAAAATACAATACCAAGAATTGTTTTATTACTATAAAAGACCACAAAAGTAATTTCAAGACTAATCCGGAATGTAGGCTCATTAACCCGGCCAAGACACAAATAGGTAGGATTAGTAAAATAATCGTACAAGAAATATGTGAATCACTTAGGCTGGCACTGAACATCAACCAGTGGAGGAGCACTAATGACTGTATTAAGTGGTTTGAGGAGTACGAGAAGGATGATAGGTGCTCCTTTAGTAAATATGATATAAAGGATTTTTATCCTTCAATAACAGAAAGGACATTGGATAGAGCGTTAGATTTGGCTAAAGAATATATGGTTATACCTTTAGATAAGGTAGAAATAATTAAGCATTGTCATAAAACATTGTTATGCTATGAAGATAGTGTATGGATAAAAAAAGGAGAGGGTGGAAATTTTGACGTTTCAATTGGAGCATATGATGGTGCGGAAATTTGTGAGCTCGTCAGGTGTGTATTACTGTATAGTATTAATAAGATTATGGACCCTAGTAGCCATGGGCTTTATCATAATGACGGACTGATTATAGTGGATAAAAGTACACCGAAGAAGTGTGATGGGATTAGAAAAAAATTGTATAAGCTGTTTGAGGACTTTGGATTTAGGTTAGATGTAACAACAGATTTAAAAATAACCGATTATCTTGATGTTACTTTAAACTTATATAGTGGAACGGTATCTCCATTTAGAAAAAGGAACCAGGATCTGCGTTATGTAAACAGGGTATCTAATCACCCAATACAGGTGTTTAAACATGTACCTAAGGGAATAGAGCATAGATTATCTAATAACTCCTCCAACAGGGGAATTTTTGAACGAACTAAGCAGGAATATGAGGAGGCTTTAAAGAATGACGGATATAGGGTCAATTTAGAATATAGGAATAGGGATAGAATTGGAACACAAGGAAGGAGAAATAGACCTAGGAAAATTTTATGGTTTAATCCCCCTTACAACATGGAAGTAGTTAATAACTTGGGAAAGGAGTTCTTCAAGATATTAAAAAGAAACTTCCCTAGTAGGAGCCAATTGCATAAGATATTTAATAAGAATTGTATTAATTTAAGTTACAGTTGCATGCCAAACATTAATGGAATAATAAATAGGAGTAATATAGCCAAATTAGGTACAAAGAAGCATAAGGTGATTGATAAATGCAACTGTAGGGATAAGGTTAGGTGTCCCCTCGAAGGCAAATGTAAGCAGGAATGTGTAGTGTATAAAGTAGAAGTATATAGTGATTCGAATAATAAGGGAAATAAAAAGATATACTTTGGGTCGACACAAGGGGATTTTAAAACTAGGTACTATAACCATAGAACAAGTTTCTCGCACGAGAAGTATAGGTATAGCACTGCTTTATCTAGTTATGTGTGGGAACTTAAGGAAAAACAAAGAGTAGATCCTATAATGAAATGGGAAGTAATAAAGAAATGCCGCAAATATAGGGCAGGTAATAGAACTTGTAATCTTTGTATGGAGGAAAAATTGGTAATAGCAAATTGTAAAAGTAAGAATATGTTAAATAAAAGATCCAAGGTGTTAAATAGTTGTAGACACAAAAGGGCGCGGTTACTATATAATTAGGAATAGGTTATAGAGAATTTTTTTGATTTTTTTTTTTATTTATTTATTTTTTCTTTCTCCTTTTTTTTTAATGCAAATTCTAGGCTAGGTGGGGTTTCAGTGAATAAAGGAAATCGATTTCTCCTTAGAATTTAGTCGAAAAAAAATTCCTGATGATCCGTTACGGTGAAACTTTAGTAGAAGATTTTCGACTCGCGATTTAAGTTATTTCTATATATATACATATATATATATATATATATATACACACATTATACATATATATATATATATATATACATACACATTATACATATATATATATACATATATATATATACATACACATTATACATATATATATATACACATTATACATATATATATATACATATATACATATATATATATATATATATATATATATACATATATACACATTATAC
>CAUZXS010006435.1:0-80000 GCA_963585895.1 Sepioteuthis lessoniana
GGTTTACATGCTGTAAAAATCAGTCAATCAAATACAAAATTTCCCAATTTTATCACTAATTTTGAATTATCTCTTGAGAAAAAATGTGAATTTAAATGTGTTGCAGCCAGTTTTACCTATTTGGTGGTGGGCTACCTGTACCAGCAGAAAATGATTGTTTAGATAAAAATTCAACAACAAACAAATAAAAACAAAGAAAACAGTGCACTTTACATCTAACAAACAAAACGTAGTACAAAATTAAAAAAGGCACAGCTCTAGGAATTTGTCTTTAGTTACACACAGCAATAAAAGGGTTAAGTCGACCTACTGATAAAAATCGTTCTTTAACACAAAAGGCCAGAATACCTGCTTTTCCACACGTTAAATTTTGATACTAATTAAAAAAAAGCTTTATTGATAAATCGTTTTGAATCCTGTTATGATAGTCAAGTCTTCTTTAACGTGGTAAAAAAAAAAAAGGAAAAATCACCTCGTAAAAAAAAAAAACTGACTAAAAACGGACGACTTAACATTTGCAGAAATAATTGCAATGCAACCATTAAATGAATCCTTATCAGACGTGATGAAATTACACACAGGAAAGAATAAAGTTATAGTGAATTACTGGAGAACCATACAGCAATTAAATTTCTACAATAATTTTTTTTAATTTATCTCTTTTTTAAAAATTTAATCTCTCAATTATTAAAATTACCCTACTTTGTCATGTTACGTTCGTATTTAGTTGATATCGAAACAAAATTTTTCATAGCAGTTCTTTTTCTTTGTTGTCTTTTTCTCTGTTTTCTTTTTCTTTTTTTAAGCAAGTTCGTGTTTTATTTTTCCACTTCTGTTTGGAAATCTTATCTTTTTATTTTTTCATCAGCTACCGCGTTTTTCATTAGCTTCTCGGTTGATTTTTCTAGTCATTAGCTCTTCGGTAGACGCCATATTAGTTGCTTCTTTTTTGTTCGAAAATCCTACCTTCTTATTCTTTTTCCGTGATATCTTTGTAATGATATTCTATTCATTTGCTGGCGCGTACGAAGTACACATTTGGCAGTTCCAGTGGTGTAAGGACTAAAGTCCTGGACTTCGGCCTCGAAGTAAGCGAGTTCGAACTCCAGTCAAGCTATTGTGCTCATTTTTGAACTAATAATCTTGGAAAAGTTATGAACTCCCTTATGATAGCAGCAGAAATCTTTTACTTCTATCATCACCATTGGCATTAGGCAACTCAATTTGTTTAAATATCTCAGAATTTTTGGTTTTATGGCATATCAACCAATGTTGGTTATTTAATGCTACTTCCTATTTTACGTGGTACATTCAATAAGTTTCCAGACTTTTTTGTACAGGCATTTAAAATTGTCGTAGACTCTTGAAAATTCAGTATGTTATTGCTATACATCTAAAGAGATGACTGACCAATTTTTATGATTTCAGGTTCAAATGAACATCTGGGGCCTTCTAGAAGGTTTTGGAACGGTACAACAAGTGCATTCCAGCTGGAGACGATTACTTCGAAGGGGATAGGGGATAAGAATTTCATGTCTAATACTATCAATAAAAGTGCCCATACGAAAAAAGTCTGGAAACTTATTTAAAGATCCTCGTACATATATCAATTATAGGATTTGGAAACATATTTGTAGATGCCCACAGTTAAATGATCAAACATTTCCATTTTAACAATTCAATTTAACATCGTCAAAAAAGTTAAAGGGTTCCATGTATTGCTATGTATCACTAATAATTCAATTAAACATCAGTCAATTGTTTACACAATGTTAAATGACCAACAGTTCCATTTCAAACGATTCAATTTAGCATAATTCATTTGCATGCATAGAGTTTAAATGTCAAACTATTTGACCCATAGATAGGATCCTATCAGGTACTACCACTCCGGGCCAGAGTGGACCTGGGAGCGATAGCAATGATCGGGTACTCTGAATTCCCCAAGCACCAGTATAACTCGAGCCTCACCATATGATTGTTTAGTGTTATATCCAGAATACTGTTGTGAGGAGGGTCTTATCCTCTACAGAGAAGTAGTTGGTGTAATCTACGGCCTCAGCCGACTGGGCATATATATATATAAATAATTATATTAATATATGTATTTCTGAAAAAAATAGTATCACTGCAGGCTTTGGCATTAAATAAAAAAGGTTATTTAACAAATTAAGCTAAGAAATCAAACCAAGCCAAAGTATACATAGTTTCGATCCCGACAGTCCGTCCTTATATGAAAATAAGCTTAGACTAGCAGATTCGGGAGAAATGCAGTTGGTAACTGAATGGATTTACTTAAATGGCAGAAAATTATGCCACGGTCACCGACTGACAAGTGAGTCTGTAAAAAGGATGTTTATATTTCAAAGGAATTTCTCAAGTCAAAATCAGGAAAGTCTTGATTGTTTAAATATAAATATCCTCGGGGCATGTTTTAATTACGTCAACTGAAATCTGTGTCAAAGTGACATGAGACCGGCGGATACTTATATATAGACTGGAGATTTTTGTCAAAGGAGAAGTCGTAGGCCGGAAAGATGATCGTTGACCGGCCATAAAAATAACGGAAGTTGTCCGTCAGACGGCAGAGATTCAATGAAGGCAGGGTCAGGAAGGCAGTTGACGAAGACAAAGGAATGAAGGGTCGAATGAAAAACGTAAATTCATACTGCAAGTTTCTCGTGAGGAGTGACTCATTTTATTTTTCTGTTCAACATTATCATCATCACGATCAGTAATCCGTGCCAATAGCACAGATTCCCTTCACACACACACACACACACACACACACACACACACACACATCACATACAGCACACACACACACACTCTCTCTCTCTCTCTCTCTCTCTCTCTCTCTCTCTCTCTCTCTTCCTCACCATCTGTATGTATCGTCCATTGCTTTTGGCAGGTGACCCAGACGGCATCCAATATCTGCTCAGAGTTGATGGCTATTGCTCTTTGCTGATCAGCCAACACTGACGTGTTGATGTATAGGAGTAAGAGCTCACTGGAGAACTTGGGTTTTAACTATTTTCTCATCTTGTTTCTTATATTTCGATATATATCTTCGAGTAAATTAATTAAAATAAGATACTCCTTGTTAATTAGTCTGAACACATAGACAGTTATATAGTTGCATATTTCTATAATATAGTACATATATTTATACATTATCAGTCTAAATTTTGCCAGCCAGCCGACTGGGGCAGTAGAATACACCAACTGCATCTCTGAAACGGGGGAAGACCCTCCTAACGAGTGTCCTTATATGACACTAAATAACCGAATGGTTAGGCTCCTGTAATGGTAGTCGGGAGTGGGAGCATCTGATAAGGGTTCTTTCTATGGGTCAAATAGAACTGTTTGACATTTAAACTGTGTTCAGACAAATAAATTATGTTAATTGAATTGATAGAGGTAAAACTGTTTGATCATTTAACTTTGTGTAAAACAAATAATTGATGTTTAATTGAATTGTTAGTGATACATAACAATACTTGGAACCATTTCACCAATAAAAAATCCCTTCCAAGAGAATAATAACTGTATCCAAATTATACAAAGACAAACATCTACAAAAAATAATCCCTGTGAAGATGATCGAATACAGACGATCAAAAATTGCAGGGCGTCAAAATTAAGGGTACCTCCTATTTAAAGAGGACCTCGCCACCACCATAAAAACAGCTTGAAATTTTGAGAAACATACTAAAAAGATCATAGAAAAAAAAGGCGACGTGGTCCTCCATCTCTCTCTCATCCTCTCTCTCTCTCTCTCTCTCTCTCTCTCTCTCTCTCTGTATATATATATATATATATATATATATACATTTTTATATATGAAAGGTATGTAGCTCCTTACCCACCAGGTATGGGTTAAATAATATCACTGCAGTTCTTGGCTTCGGCATGGAATAAACTTCAAAGATTGAAATACATGAAACATAGAAACCAAACCAAACTAAAATTACTTTCTTATTGGGAATAGCTATATTTAGAAACTCACACATAGAAATTGACAAACACAGTCGAAATTATATCAAGAAAAAAGCTAAGATTTATATGGGTTAGTCAACATTATGGATGACGTTTCCGTCACATCGTGGCTAAAACGCTAGACAGAGACATCTTGAGAAGCAAATTCAAACTCCAGATGTTCATGTTCAGGCTAATGTCTTTAAAAAAGGCGTAAATTCTCTTAAGCGCCATCTGTGTATTAAATAACACACAACTGTTCTTCGACAAAGAGGGATATGGCATTAAATAACCCACGGAAATTGACATGTCATTAACCAAAGAAACCTAAAATTGGGCTTGCCCAGTTAGTTAGAGGTGTAGAATGTGACCACTGCTTCGCTGGAGGGGGTGAGACTGCTCCAACGAGTGTCCTGGATATGACGCTGAACAATCAAATGGTGAGAATCTAGTAATGCTGGAGCTTTGTGGAATGCGGAGTACCCGTTCATTTCCATCGCTCCCAGGTCCACTCAGGCCCGAAGTGGTAGCACCTGGTAGGGTCCTATCTATGGGCCAAATAGAACTAACTGTGCACTTACACTAAACTGAATTGCTTGAAATAGAACTGTTTTGACATTTAAACCATGTACTTATGCTTAAGTAATTGTTTGAAACGGAACTGTTTTTGCAGGCTAAACTGAATTGTTTGAAATAGAACTGTTTTGACATTTAACTGTGTGTAAAAAAAACTATACTTATAGTAAACTGATTTGTTTGAATTAGAAGTTTTTGACTAAACTGAATAGCTTTAAATAGACATATTTTTGACAATTAAACTGTATAGTATATTTAAACTGCGTACTTATGATAAAAATAATTGTTTGAAATGGAACTGTTTTTGTGTACTAAGCTCAATTGTTTGAAATAAAACATTTTTTGACATTGAAACTGTACTTACGCTAAAGTGAATTGTTTAAACTGGAACTGTTTAGACATTTAACTCTGTGTAAACAAAAACTATACTTATACTAAACTGAATTATCTGAATTAGAACTGTTTGACTAAACTGAGTAACTTGAAATAGAAAGTTTTTTGACAATTAAATTGTGTACTTATGCTAAACTGAATTGTTTGAAATAAAAATAAGTAAATTTGGTGACTGTAGTCGAGGGTGACCCAAAGGTTCCTTCTACATTAGGTACTACCCCAAAGTATAGGGAAAAGCACAACTACTTTCCCTGGATTTCTCGAATTTACTCTTGATCCGAACGTGTTAAGCAAGACGGCATTAAGTACCGTTACGTGTTAAGCAAGACGGCATTAAGTACCGTTTTTGAGTCTTTGATATGACTCGACCTAGGATTGGACCCTGGTCTCCCGGGCCATTGGAGAACATTCTAACCAAAAGGTTGATATGCCATAAAACACAAACAAACTTAAAGGGGGCTGTTAACGTTTTTATTGAATTTTATAGAACGATACAACATCCATCGACTTTTGGTCGGGTTTGGTTACTTTGCTTAATGGCTTCAGTCGAATTTCGTGGGTTATTTAATGTCAATGTTATCCTCATAAAATAACAACAATGATACTATTTCACTTGTGGCATTAGGGAGCTCATGCCTTTACAAGTGGGGGTGTCCTTGTGGTGTAATGGTTAAAGCGAAGGACTACAGAATCGTAGGAAGCGAGTTCGAATTCCAGTCGCGCTATTATATTCACTTACTGATAAACACCCTTGGGAAAGGCATGAACACCCTTATCGTCCCAGCTATGGGTTAAATAGTACCCCTTCTGTTCTTCTCGAAGGATGGCTTTGACATTAAATAACCTACAAAGGTTGATATGCCATTAAATCAAAGAAACCAAACCGAACATTTACCAAGTGTATTAGTTAACAAGTAAACGTTATTGTGAGACAAGCGTCTGAATTCGCCTATTTCACGGCCGCAGTCCGGCAATTTAGCCATTGCGCAATGAAAACTTCTCTGAAAGATTTTTCAGCAAAAAGACTTTGAAACTGTTTAAAATGTTTTATGGTCTTGTTGACATGAGGCTTGTCGTGCATATCAGTCGTGAAGAGGCTAAATGTATTCTTCATTTCTAAAGCCATTGTTTGAGATTCTTTCCTCGATTATGTACCCAATACTCTGTCTCCATTTCATATATTTTACTTTATATGAACAGAAAGTTTCTATTGTCTTTTAAAACTTTCTTCTTTTACATTATTCAAACTTTCACCTTACATTCACCACGAGATGTGCTTCATTTTGCCAAGTAATTTGATTTAGTCTTCCATTTGTGGATTTTTTGACGGCACCAGTTTCTATCTATAGACATTTTGTTGTATTTTATTATTCATCTTATTGCAACAGTCATTGTCACTTTGTATATCGCTCTTTTCCCACCTCTTTATATATATATGTGTGTGTGTGTGTGTGTGTGTGTGTGTGTGTGTGTGTGTGTGTGTGTAAGTGTGTGTGTGTATGTGTGTGTGTGTGTGTGTGTGTGTGTGTGTGTTTGTATGTGTATGTACGTACATATATTTGAGTTTCGGGATTGTGCTATTAACGGAAAAATGCTCAGTTTTAATGATATAAAAGGGTATGAATATCGCGGAAGGCATAAAAATGACATTCACTATGCAGTGTTGATTCTTGTGCCAATGCACTTATATATATATATATATATATATATATATATATATATATATATGTGTTTATGTGTGTGGGTGTGTGTGTATGTTTGCCTGTGTGTTTATGTGCATGTATATATATGTGTGTGTGTGTGTGTGTGTGTGTGTGTGTGTGTGTGTGTGTGTGTGTGTGTGTGTATTTGCGTGTCTAAGCATTTGATTTTCCATCTCTCTCTCTATATATATATATAAACACGCACACAAAGAGAGAGAGAGAGAGATACAGAGAGAGAGAGAGATAGAGAGAGAGAGATAGAGAGAGATGCAATCGATTTTTCTAATGCTTTTTCCATATAATCATCTGTATTTGTCAATTTACTTTCATATACATACTTTATACATTTCAAGAAATCTGTTAATCTGTTTATCTATCTGTTCATCACTCCCCATACTTCCATTTATTTAACTAGCTCAGACTGTTTATATCTATGTAGTCATTTTGTTCTCTCTCTTTTTCTCTCACTCTCTCTCTCTCTCTCTCTCTATATATATATATATATACAGTTTCTTAATCTTTTCCTGAATCAATATTTATAAGTCCATATATAGAAGTATTCGGTCGGAATCGTAATGAAAGAAAATTCTTTATATATATATATATATTTATATATATATATATATATATATATATGTATATATAATCTGTATTTATATGCATAAATATGTGCAAATATTTCCTAAATTACTTCAAAATCTCCGCTTTATATTAATATGTAATGGTAATCCTACGTTGGCTGTTTTTATCACATCAATATACATAACCCTTATAGATGAGTACAAGTAGTTTCTTGACTGATCCTGTCCATTGGCACGTGAGGCTTTTCTACCCAGCATCTGGTGGTGCTCGTTGTTGACCCAACTTTGGATTCATTTCCCCTACTAACACCCACTATGCTGTTTCCCATGGCTTCAATTGATATATATTTAGAGTATTAAAAAACCTATTTTAGCCTATTTTATTTTAATCAACAATAAAATATTGCAGACAAACAAATTTCTTTTTTGTTTACATTACATCAGCCTATTAATGTATCATGCGGGACCGTATTTCCTAGTTTGCCGTGATGCACCACATGGACGATGACAGAACGCATAGATAGGAACTACATAAGAATTCTAAGAACTATATTGAATAAATCCTGGAAGCAACACCCAACAAAACAACTGCTGTACGGTCTTTTGCCACCCATACCCAAGTAAGACGACTAACACATATGGGACATTTCTGAGACGTTCTTCTATGTACAATTCCACATCGACATACCAGTGTTCTTCTACCAGCGGGAACTTATATACAACATCTCTGTGCGGTCACAGGATGTAGTTTGGGAAGATCTGCCTGGAGCGATGGACTATGAGGACAGATAGAAAAATAGAGTCAAGGATATCCGGACAAACTGCACACTTTGATGATGATACTGAAAATATGTGTTATATATATATATATATATATGTAGACATGCAAATACAAACAAATGTATATATATATATATATATATACATTTTTTTTCTTGAAGAAAAAACAAAAAAAAAACATTAGGATTATAAATTTATTTCCATCCTGTTATGGATTTTGATATAAATCAAAACAGGATGGAAATAAATTTATAATCCTAATGTGACGGGTTTTTGTTTTTTCTTAAAGAAATTATTGCTCAGTAATGTCAGTTACATTTCGCTCATTACCAGGAAAATTTAAATGTTCATTGTTGAATGGTTTTCTTGTCTTGATGGAATTACTCCCAACTCCGGTTTAACTGGACCGAATAATACACAAGCACACACACACGCACACATACATATATGTTAATAGGTACACATATACTCACACACTAACATACACACATGCCTATATATATATATATAGGCATGTGCGTGTTAGCGTGTGTGTATATATGTACCTATTAACATATATATATATATATATATATGTTAATAGGTGCACATATCATCATCATCATCATGTCGCGCTGGTATCCCGGATATCCCTGACCCTCTCTCGCCACTCCTCCCTATCGTTCATCGCCCTAGGCAGGTCTTCAGAACAACATCACGTATCCTCACATAGCTGCTGAATGTATGTTCGTGCTGGTCGTCCTGCTTTTGCACGGCCATGTGTGGGGGTCCATAAGAGTACATCTCTTATGAGTTCGTCCCTGCTTCTCCAGCAGTATCCTGCATGTCTGGTTCGTCTAACTTGAATAGTTTTCGTGATAGGAGGCAGGTGGTCGTACAGTTGGGGTGTTGCCGCCAGGACTTGTTCAATATTGCACGCAGCATCTTGTGTAATTGCCGTCTAGCTTCTTCTCCAGCCATTTTGTTTGCGTCCATGTAGTGCACCCGTATAGCAGTATCGATATGACCACTGCCTGGAAGAAACTGCGTTTCATTTTATCGGTTAGGTCAGTTTTCCATATAATCGATAGCCTATTGATAGCTGTCCATGCTTTCGTTAACCTTGTGTCGATGTCCTTTTCGGTTGATTCGACGCTGCTTCCTAGGTACGTGAATTTGTCTACTAGTTTAAGAGGGGTTCCGTCTAGAGTGGATGTCCCCCGTTTGATTATAGCACATATATTCCGTTTTGTGTGCATTAACATAGAAGCCTATGCTTGCGGCTGCTCGTTCCAAACTATGCATTAGTGTTTCGGCTTGGTTGGGTGTATTTGCCAGTATCGCTATGTCATCGGCGTAGTCGGCGTCGGTAATTGTTTTTGCGGGGTACCTTGTGCTTCTTTTCTTCGTCAGCTCGAAGCCATTCTCTCTGATTTTGTCAATCGATGTTCTAAGTACGTAGTCTAGACAAATGATAAAGAGGTACGGAGCCAGCGTGTCCCCTTGTAGTACTCCTGCTACAATATTGAAGTATTCTGTGTCTCCATCTGGTGATCGTACTTTTACTTTGGTGTTTCTATAGAGAATCGTTATTGCTGCTACGGTTTCTTTAGGTATGCCGTACGCTAGTAGGATTTGTTCCATCTTTCCTCTGTGAATGGAATCGAAGGTCTTGGTAAAGTCGACAAATATTAATTTCGCTTGTAGGTTTTTTGCCCGTACACCTTCAAGGATTCTACGGATGGTTAATATTTGTGAGGTCGTGGATCTATTTCTTCGGAAGCCATTTTGGTTTTTCCTATGTATGTTGTCGATTTTGGGTTCTATGCGGTTTCGTAGTAGGGCATTGTATATTTTGGCTGCTATGGATGTAAGTGTTATGCCTCGGTAGTTTTTGGCTAATCCGAGGTCCCCCTTTTTAGGGAAGGGGAGTATGCATCCTTTCATCCATCTATCTATCGGATTTTGATTGTATACTGCGTTGCAGTGTCGGAGCAGTATGTCGTCGAATTGTCTGGCCTGCCATACTTCTGGGGGAATCTCGTCTAGCCCTGCAGCTTTCCTATTTTTAATTTTTCTGAGAACCGAGTCGAGTTCTTCTTGTGTGAACGGCCCTAGTTTAATGTCTAATTGTTTATTAATTATTCTGGTGATTGGTTCATGTGTTATTTTCGGTGGGTTTCCTAGTAGGTTTTCGAAGTGCTGTTTCCACAGTTTTATTCTTTCTTGTTGGTTTGCTGCTTTCAGTTTTGCTTTGGCTGTGTCCTTTCTTCTACTCACTTCGTTTATTGCTTGCCAGGCTATCCTAGATTGTCTATCTTCCATCGAGTCTCTAATCTTATCTATCTGATTTTGAATGTATTCTGTCTGTTCCTTTATATATATGCCTGCTAATTGATATTGTGTCGTTTTTAGTTTTAAGGCATTTGTGTTTGTTGGGTTTTTTCGATAGTTTTTGGAGGCTGTTTTCACTAGTGCACGTTTTCTCTCACCGCTAAAGTTTCCCATGAGACTCTATATTTAGTTTTGAGTTTTGTTGGAATGCATTTCGCTGCTGCCTCGAGGTGTGCATTGACGAAATTTTCATATTCGTCGTTTGGTGTACTTTTTTCCGTCCTTTCTCGTAGTGTTTCGTATCTGTTTCTTAATTCTAATACGTATTTATCTCTTATATCTCTGTTGTTCAAAAGGGCCCAGTCATAGTGTTTGGTGGTCGCCGTTCGTTTGGCATTTTTTCGTAGGCTTAGCTGTAGTTTCGCCGTGACTATTCGGTGATCGGTGGACACACCCTCGAAAGAGGAGTATGCCTCGCAATTCATTGCACTATTTTTCCATTTCTTGTTTATAAGGACGTAGTCTATCTGAGCTTTAGTATTGTCTGCGTACGTGTATGTCCATAGTTTGCCCTCCCTTTTTTGGTAGTTTGTATTGAGGTATGCTAATCTATTTTCTATCATGAAATCTGTTAGATGTTGCCCATTCCTATTTGACGTGCTGTGGAGGCTGTATTTGTTGTTTCTGTTTTTCCCGATTTTGGCATTCATGTCTCCGCCAATGACTAACATGTTGTGTTTCGGGATGCTACGCACTAATGAGGATAACTCATTGTAGAAGGTGACTAGTTCAGTTTCTTCACTAACATTGGTAGGGCTGTAGCAGGAGATGATTGTTGCTCTGGGGTTGCCGTTAAAAGTAGCTGCCATCATTCTATGTTGTATTTTCTCAATGCTATTTAGCGTTTTTAATGCTCTAGGTCCTATAAGCAATCCTACCCCTCCTAATGCGGAGTTGACAGAGTTTTTCCATGCCGATACAGTGACGAGCGACCATCCATTGCCAGTTTCGTGATATTTGATATCTTCGGTGTGCGTGTATCTGTGTTCTTGTATGCATATTATGTCAATCTTATGTTCTACGGCCGATGCGATTAGCTCTGGTAGTTGTACTATTCTATTTAAGGTTCTTACATTAAATGTCGCTATTTGTAGTGTTTGCTTGCATTTTAGTAGTTTTGGTCGTTTGAGCTCTGTAGCTGATTTTTCGAACACTGAGGCCAGGGCTCCAACCTCAGCAGGACGCGCCCCTTTTTTACCCGCGCGAAGAGCGATGCAGTTTGTGTATGTGGTTTGAGTGTGGATCATGGTTATCTTTCGATGGCTGTTTTATTCTCTTCTATAGAAGCCACTCTTACAGAGGAGCAGCAGTAGTTCCCCGATCGAACTAACAATCCTGAGCGTAAAGTCGTCAAACTCACGTCCAGGACCTGTTTAGGTATTGAGTTTGGTCGTCCATGGGTTTATTCAAATACCTTTACGTACATTATGCTGCTTCCCATGTGTACGTAAAAAAAAAAAAAATTTTAAAAGTGGGGGGGGGGGGTAATTTTGATTTAAGTTTTCTTAAGTTTTAACTTAAGTCCAAGATTAAGGTACTTTCGTCAGGCTTTCATTGGTACTGAAATATATATATTTTTTTTTTTTTGCAGTATTCGGACATTTTCCTAGGCTTTTTAGTTTTTCTTCTATATTACCGTTGGGAGCCGGGGAGACTTTAGGAATTATAGAGTTTTTACAAATGACAATTTTTATTTTTATTATTTTTATTTTTTTTGTGGTAGCATTGGGAGTTTTAGGCTTTTACTTTTTCTTCTAAACTACTGTTAGGCCTCTAACAATTTTAAGCTTTTAGAAAAGATTCAAAGACGTTTTGCTGTGTTCGCTGACATTTGGACAGAGTCATATATTCAATTTGGGTTTATCGTAAGCGTGTCTTTACATTTAAAACGCACAGTTTAAGCATTATTTTACAAACAAAAATACAGCATAACATTTTGTAAAATTCAGCATTTTAAATTAATAGGACTTAAAGACATACTGACCAATATTGAAACATTTTTCCTCTGTTGGCACGTGAGTTCAAATCATTCCTCTTCCTTTTAGCGTTTATTTACTAATGAATTTTAGGTATGTTTGGAGACGGTCTACTGTTCGAGTCAGGGGGTGGGGAGGGCTACTAATTTCATCATTAGTTTAGAAGAAAAAGTAAAAGCCTAAAGCTGCCTAAGCTACCACAGCACCCGCCCCAAAAAAGAAAGAAAAAAATGATGAAATTTGTTGCCCTCCCCACCCCCGTCTCGAACAGTAGACCGTCTCCAAACATACCTAAAATTCATTAGTAAATAAACGCTAAAAGGAAGAGGAATGATTTGAACTCACGTGCCAACAGAGGAAAAAGGTTTCAATATTGGTCAGGTACACATATACACAATCATTAACACACACACATCCCCCCCATATATATATATATATATATATATATATATATATATATATATATATATATATATATATATATATATATATATATAAGGGTTTAACAATGAGGCTTGTGAGGATGTTGATCAATCAAGTCAGAGAAAGCAGAAATCGAAACATTAGGAAAAACACCTAAAATGAGTTGATTTTCAAAAACTGTTTCTCTGTTTCGGAAAATACGAATAATTTATAATTTGTTTTGAAAAGATCTTGACAGCTGAAATACCTGTAATAAAATATATAAGAAAAAATATGTAAGTTTAATATGCTTGCAAACGTTTTCTTATATATGTATATATATATAACCAAGATATTCAGAAGATAGATTATTCGTCGGCGTAAAATGTTTACTTTATTTTTTTTATATTTATCAATCATCAGGGCTATGTCACTACATTAACTCTTAAAATGAAATGAAAAATATGAGAAAAATCTTAGCATTCTCTTACTGTTAGTAGTATTGTGTTTCAAAACTATTGGAGGAAAATAAGGTTCGAAATTTATTCGAAATATAACGTATTTACTAATTAGAATGCAAAACACACACACACACAAACACACACACACACACACACACACACACACACACACACACACATATATATATATATATATGTGTGTGTGTGTGCGCGCATGCGTGTGTGTGTGTGTGTGTGTGCATATATCGTTTCCACATTATGTAAATGGATGAAAAAGTGAAAAAGTATACTTATATAATATATGTGTGTGTATCCGTGTGTGTACGCGTACAAGTATAAGCAGATATATGAAAGCATATATATATATATATATATATATATATATATATATATATATATATATATATATATATAACCATATGTATGTGTAGAAAAATTCTTTTAAATCAAGTGATATGAATAAATAAAAATGGAGGTATTCACTCTTTTCCCCTCTTTTTATTTCAATGTATATTCATATATAAACAAATACACACACAGACATATATGTATATATGTGTGTGTGTGAGTGTGTGCATGTGGGTGTGTTCGTGTTGGTGTGTATCTATATGTATTTACATATCCCAGTTTTTCTTTATTTCAATATATATATATATATATATATATATACCCACCGTGACAAACATGCACTCACGAACATAACCATTTGTGATCGATTGAGAGCGGAAAAACTTGCTGTTTAATTCTTAGTGCTTGAGATGTTTTCTAATCTCTCTCTCTCTCTCTCTCTCTCTCTCTCACACACACACGCACACACTCTCTCTCTCTCTCTCTCTCTCTCTCTCTCTCTACCACTCTTTTAATCAACCAACGCGAATAGAATTTCTCGTCAAACCTAGTGGAGTTTCCGACAACTTATATAACAGTCATATTAGAATAAAGTTAGTGTAAAAGCCTCGAAATATATTCCAATGTCTTTTTATATGATCTATGTCATTCCTCCTTTTTGTCTTTATATGTTTTGAATTTTAGTTTCTTACTTTAGACATTAGTTTATTCTTATCGTGAACCCCTTCGATCTTTGAAACAACAATTTTTGGCGACGTTACATTGAGAGCCAGTGGAATTTCTTCCAGACAGAAGAAGACGGCAAAGCTACCTACTTTCATTACTATAACAAAATAATTTTCTTTTGAAATTATAAGACATCAAAATACGAAAGAAATTCTCATTGTCATCTTTGAATCATCGGAACAAAGAGTTGACCTGGCAGATTGAATGATTGATTTATTAATTTTAACGGCACATCAACACGTCTTGGGTTACTTTATGCCAAGGAGTTAAGGAATTCCCTTCACTGAATTATTATTTTTACATTTTTGCATAGTTTTTATGACTTAGAATATTCGAACTATTGACTTCCTATTCATTGTTATACTCAAAATATTTTGGCCGATATGTCCTTCTGCTTTTTTCAGGTATTTTATGTCAAACTTGGGAGCCTATAGAGAACCTCGAACTGAAACCTTTATTCAATAACCGCGGATAGATTGTTCTAATTCCGTTAACCATGACTAGGTACAAGTATTAAGCTGAAAAAGTGTTAAGAAGGCCGGAGAACATATCGGCCGAAGCGTTGTGAGTATAACCATGAAGTGAAGAAAATAGTTCCAATATTCTGAGGGATAAAATTTATCAAGCTTCAATTTGGAAATTTTGATGAATAATTTTGCGTGGTCGTTTTGTAAGAGTTTTTATTTCAATTTTTATTTTTTCGTACAATTATATACCAAATATTTCTTTAAAAAAAAAAAAAGACTTTGCACACAGTTATATGGTTTCAAGTATTCCTATCTAATCCTGATAATTGTATGGCTTCAAGTGATTATTTCTATTAAATAATCTTTTTTTATTTGCACATGGTTATGCGGTTTTGAGTAAGAAATAATAATAATATTCAGTATACAATTATGGCGTCAAGTATTCTTAACACAATTAATGTACAATTAATTATATAGCATCAAGTATTCCTATCAACTATAAACTTAAAAGAGGTCTTTTTGCTCAGATATAAGACTCTTATATTCTGGGTAAGAGTGGACTTGAGAGTAATGGCAACAAACAAATACTGTACACTCCCCAGATCTCCAAACCTGGAACCTCACTATGAAATGAAGTTTAATGTTATACCCAGGGCACCAATTTTTAGTTGGTCGGTTTTACCTTCTGCAGGGGATATAGTCAGCGTATTCTAAACCCTGTTGACATAACTAAAAGAAGCGAATTGGGCGTTTTTGTTGATATGTATCTGTTTCTTTACAATTCTTACAGAATATAACTATGACAAACCCAGTCGACTGGGTCTGTAGAATACACCGATTGTTTCCCTGCAATGGTATATGACTCCCCAATGAGTGTCCTGTGGCCCAGTCGGCAAGGGGTAGGCTGTAGAATACACCGACTGCTTCACTGCAGAGGGGTAAGACCCCCCCAATAAATGTCCTGAAATGACACTAAACAATCTGATGGTGAGGTTCCAGTAACGCTGGAGCTTTGGGGAATGCAGATTACCTCTTTATTGCCATCACCCCTTGGTCCACTCTGGCCCAAAGTGGTAGCACTTGATAGGGTCCAATCTATGGGTCAAATAGAACTGTTTGACATTTAAACTGCGTGCAAAGAATTAACTTATGGCTGTGTGTAAACTAATGACTTATGTTTAATTGAATATTTAGTGATACATAGCAATATTTGGAACCATATAACTTTGTTGACTCATGCTAAATTGAGATGTTAGAAATAGAACTGTTTGATATTTAACTGCATATAAACAAATGACTCATGTTCAATTGAATATTTAGTGATACATAACAATACTTGGAACCATTTAACTTTGTTGACCCATGCTAAATTGAGATGTTAGAAATAGAACTGTTTGACCATTTAACTGTATGTATCTATTAAAAATGTTCACAAATCGTATATTTAATACATATGTAAAAACAGGATTTGACATAAAGTAATCAACAATGACTGATATACCATTAAACACAACAAATTAATCAAACAGAGACGTTCCCTAATATTTTAGAGACCAAGGCGCAAAATGAATAAAAATTACTTGACCGAAAATGAAGCCCTTTATTTAATGACAAAAAAAACACCTTCGAAAGATCACTGAGGTATCAGGATAGACACGAAAAACGCTGTGTAACGTGATAGATAAACAGATAATTCAAAACGTTCAAATGCCGTTTAGTCTTTGCTTGCCCTCATGACATTAGAATTTTTTCAATGTTTGTTTATAATGTTATATGAACAAACATACCATAGATATATAATGTTTTATTCAAAAGTCAGAGAAACTTAAATCGCAAAATGTCTTTCTGAAGAGAAAAAACGGATTGAAAAAATCATTTTTATCTACATTATTCGGACTATTGTCCTCATCTTTGTCACTATGTTTATCGCAACGTTTCTGCCGTTGTATGCTCCGGCCTTCTTTCGCTTACCGGTGTAGACTGTTTTAGTTCCACGAGCCATGTTTAATGGATGTCAGTTATCAGTTATCTCCTGTTAACTTCCCCTCTGAAAGTTCTCCACTGCCTTCACCAGGTAGTGAACTCAAACTCTTTGGGTATTTCACTGGATCTAACCAGTGGATAAAGGGGTTGGTTAGATTCACTGTACCATGTGTCCTCAAGGACACATGATACAGTGGATAAAGGCGTTCTCAGATCCAGTGACATACTCAAAGAGTGTGAGTTCAATACCAGGTGAAGGCAGCGGAGAACTTTCAGAGTGGAAATTAACAGGAGATAACTGATAACTGACATCCATAAAACATGGCTCGTGGACATAGAACAGTCTACCCTGGTAAGCGAAGTAAAGGGTTAAGTTCGACATTCCAACCACCTGAAGAAGGCCGAAGCGTACAACGACCAAAACGTTGAGATAAACATAGCGACAAAGATGAGGACAATAGTTCGAAGAATGTAAATAATGTACATGATACCACATCTAAGAAATATAGACAGAATCCTTTTTTATGTAGTGATAAATCCGGGTATACAAGATTGGTGAGTTAATAGATAACGGTTTAATTAATCTTCTCATGTATTCGAAAGTTTCACAAGCTAATCATTTTAGAAAAGCCACCAGCCATTCATTGCAATATAAAACATAAAATAGAATCAAATGGAACAAACATAATTGTAGTGATGTGCAAGGTTAGCATTAGCCAGAGGCTAATCAAGCTTCATATTTCTCTCTGCCTCCCACCAGACAGGACTTGACACAAGGTCAATGACCCGAAGGTCGAAAAAATGGGGGTTTAGAGGAGATGAACGTCGGGCACGAGCCGAGGCTTGAGCCCTGCTGGACTATACTGGTCATCGGCCCACTTACTGCAATGTGGATCCGATGAGCCAAGCAGGACTTGGACCCAAATCTCGGTCCATGCCTGATTATAGCTTAAACTTGACAGCAAGGTCCAGTGCTATACAAGGGTGGCAAAGGTATCAACGATGCAGCTCGCCCACCCGAAGGTGGCCCAGCCGAAGCTGGGGGCTTTTCAACCTTGGAACATTGATCGCCCGGCACGAATGCCAGACAGCCCGCTGAAAAGCCTCTGCACGAACCAGTGGCTCGTTGAGTGATATTTGACGAACGTCGTACCAGACGGACGAGTGTGGCACAAGTCTTTTTTTAGGTGGATCCGGGTGCAAGGCCGTGGCCTAAATGCGTCAGGCGGGTTCAAAAATGTCTCTTGCCCCGTCAGGATTCCCCTAAAGAGGGGCGCCTCAGTCGCCAGACGATCAACCTAACCCCTCCCATGAGGGTTAAAGCCTAGAGGGACGGCCCCCTCAGGGTCGAGGAAAGTAACCGTCCGGTATGGATGCCAGACAGTCTACTGAAAAAGCAGGGGTTGATCAAGCTTGCCCAGTGAGAGACTTATATAGGCTCTCTCTTACACTCATGCAAATTAGGCAGATTAATTTGCCCGTAGCACTATATCTCATAGAAACATATGGGTCTTGTGCCCCTAGTAGGTCTTGTACTTCTTGTGATTGTTTTATTTTAGAGATTACTTTGCTCTCCTTGTCTCTCTCCCTTATTTCTTTCTCAGGGAGATCTAGATATATCCCGCACTGAGCTGTAATCGAGGTTGTCTTCTTGCATTATTTGATCTTCATCCGAGTTTTCAAACTCATTCTGGTCCGCCTGATCATTATTTCGTCTTCTGACGTTTCATTTTGTAAAGGATGTTCTAATAAATCTTTCACAGAAGGAATCGTATAGATGTCCTCCTCATGTTGCTCTTCATTATCGCCCTGGAGCCTTATTTGATCTGCATGGGCTAATATACTGTTCCCTTTTTCTCTATTTATTATAGCTGCATTGAGGCTTTTTTGCATGATAAATTCTGCCATTTCTGGATTTAATTCTTTGTTCTTTTTGTACCTCACTTTTTCATTTCTGGAATACGACATCGTAAACGGAGCGCTGATTTGCCTTCCCATTAAAGCCGCTGTGCTTTCTAGTCTTCCGGCGTGTGGTATTGTGTGATAGGTTAAAAGCAACCTTAGTAGAAAAAAGATTTATCTTTTATTTTTGCTTAGAATATGCTTTCAATCCCAATGTAAAAATGTATCTTCAAATTCTTCTGTTTTATCTTTTGACTTCTTGTAAAATCGCAATCTTGATCGTGCATTTACGTGTGAAATTGAATTTCTTTTGACATCTTATATATCAAAATCAAATGCCATTAATCTTACTGCCCCTCTTAGTATTCACAATGTCATGACTGGGTAATTCTTTCTTGGATTGAATATAAATTCTAATGATCTATGAGCACTTCTGAAAATTGCCGGACTCTTGAGGTTGTCCAACCAATGTTTGATGTTTCTTTCTTATATTTGAATAACTCAATTCCCTGTTTGTTAGTCATTTTGATAAATATGTTACCAGATGTCCTTCTTGCGATAATATTACGGATATTTAATGTTCGCTTGCATCAGTGGTTAACGTAAAATCCTTTTTCGGATGGAAGACTTTTACCACTGGTTTCTTTGCCATGATTACTTTTAATCTATTAAAAGCTTTTTACTGTTTATCTGACCAGATGAATTCAACATTCTTTTTTCTTTAATATGCAAACGGCTCAGTTAGGTCCGCATATTTTGGTATATATTGCCTGAAGAAGGATGTGCCCGTGGTGTAATGGTTATCGTTTAAGGAAAGACGCGGTGACACGAGTTCAAATCCTGTACCAGGCTAATTGCATTTCACATAGCACTAATACCCTTGGGAATGGTATGAATCCTATTATTCTCCCTCCAGCTATGGGTAAATAGTAGGACAGACTGGGTTCTTCAGGCTTGGTGAGGCAACTAGTCTAGGAGAAGGAAAACTCTGAATTCAAACCTGTTAAACTCCGCTTAAAAAAATGACCTTGTGTCATATCCTATCGAGCGGAGGGGTTGGTAAATATGATATTGCCTGAAGAAATTCATCAATACCAAAAAAGATTCAAATTCTTTTTATTTGTATGTGGAGATATTTTTTTATATTTTTTCTCTTAAGTCTTAGTCTGCTGATATAACTTCTCATGAAGTAGAATAACGTAAAAATGATATTTTACAACTACTGTTTACACATTTTCCCCAGTTATTATCATTCCAGCGTTTCCTAATCTATTCAAGACGATGACTTTTTTTTAAATTTCATTTTCATTAGTAGGTTCTAAGCATATATCGTCTTGGCAACGCACCATATTTCTTATATCTTCTCATAGACCCTATTTGAAGTCCCTTTAAAAGTTGGCGCTTACTGTTTTTATTTCATACAACATCCTTCTCCATTTCAGTAACCATATTGGCGTATTTATCGTCGTTACTACTTTGAAGTTATTGTCTAATGGTATTTGGTGGAATACCGTTTTCAAATCTATTTTTGTAAAATCGTTCATACCTGCCAGTGCATGAAATGCAACTTCAACATTAGGCGTAGGATATGAATCCAAGCAAACTTGTGATTTTCGCCTATTCTATAATCTCGACGTATACCTATGTCTCAATCTTTCTTAAAAGTAGAATGGGTGATGCCCATTTACAACCCCCAGGGGAATATGTTCAAGAAGGTTCTGTTCTATTAATTGTCGTCATTTTCCTACTACTAATGGTATCAAATGTACTGGTAATTTTCGTGGAGTGGGTAACATTTTCGTTTAAGTGTAAACTCTTTTTATAGTTTTTTAACTCTCCGGTTTTTTCCATTTTTACGAGATGCATACGATAAGTTTCCAAACTTTTTTTCGTATGGGCACTTTTATTGATACTACACTCAAGAAACTCAAGTCCCCTTCGAAGTAATCTCCTCCGGCTGCAATGCACTTGTTGTACCGTTCCAACAACTTCTGGAAGGCCCCAGGGAAGTCCTCTTGTGTGAGCGTGTCAATGACCTTCGTCACAGCCTCTTTTATCTCCTCAGTTGTCTCATAACCAAACGTCACAGGGAGCAAGGTCTGGACTATAGGAAGGGTGGGGAACTGTGTTGATGCCCATCTTGGTCAAATAGCCTGTGACAAGGATGGAGTTGTGGACTGGTGTATTGTCCTGGAGGAAATGGTACTCACCCGATTTGAAGAGTGCGGGCCTCTTCCGACGGAATCTCTTTCTGAACTCCCTTAAAACCTCAATATAGTAACCCTAAACCTAACCCTTTGGCCAATCATCTCTGGTGTATTGACTTCATTTCTCCTCCCACACCTCTCACCATCCCTCACAGACTCCCTACCTTCCTTGAATCTCTTATGCCACTCAAAAACTGATGCTCGATTCGTGCAAGATGGTCGAAAAGCAGCCTGAAGCATTCCATACGTTTCTGTGGATTTTTTTCAAGTTTAAAACATAATTTCATTGCATATCGTTCTTCTAAAGTGTCAGATTGCATTTTTGAAATTCACCAGCTGTGACAATCGGGCTTTAGTAGGGTGTATTCCAATTCCTGCTGTAGCTTTTCCTTTGAACCTGAAATCATAAAAATTGGTCAGTCATCTCATAAGATATATAGCAATAACATACTTAATTTTCAAGAGTCTACAACAGTTTTAAAGGCCAATACATAAAAAGTCTGGAAAATTATCGTATGCACCACGTACCTCATAAATTAATTTGGTCGAATTTATGTTGAGTACAACGTTTTCAAGAAGTCTGTGCTTCTTTTTTACAAGTTGTGACAATTATAGGTATTACTTCAAATTCATCTTCTAACTCCTAGGAACCTTCAAAGTACTCTGAAGTTTTTATGACCAACCCATCATGTTGGTGGAGTTGTAAACTGCTCTTTTTAAAAGCGCTCCGAGAAATATTTTGGTATAAGCGTTACTTCACTGCCTGTATCTATTTGCATATCCTAATCGAAGTTGTTGGTTTTAACCTTTAGTATAATATTTTTTTGTTTTGTTCAATTTTTTCTACCTACTTGTTTAATTTGTTTTACTGAAAAGACATCCATATTGATTTCATTTTCTTCACCTCTCTCAACGTTTTTCTTTTTGAATTTGCATACTGCTTGAAAACTTTTTTTTTTTAGCAATTTGCACAAGTTTTCCTAAATACGGGGCATTTTTTTCCTGTTTATTTCATATTCACGTCCACATTACGATAACTTTTAAATCTTTTCTAAAACGTAAGTATCGACGAATATTTGTTCACTGTATTGACTTTTATCATAGTTGTATTTCTGTATTAATTCTTGTTGCTGTATAAAGTCAATGCAGGTATTTAAAAACATATTTCCTATTTGTAGTTGTTCCATTATTTTATATTGGTGTGATGCATTGTAAATACCTTCAATTAACCTTAATTGAATCTAAGTCCTCTTTAATCATCTGTTCTTCATGTCCAAGTTTTTCAAACTCGCAATATCTACTCACATTTCGTAGACGGTGTAGATATTTTACGATTGGTTCATCAATTTTTTGTTTCACTGACATGAACATCGTTTTTTGTTTGTTTTTTTGCCATGACTAACCTTTTCTTGGGCCTCATATTTCTTCTTATGATCTGACTTATTTTTCAAATGTCAGAACTTCCAGGTTTGTGGGATACGCCATGGTGGAGACTTTCATTATGACCTCGCATCCAGTTGTAGCCAAAAAGAGATCTGTAATTTCATTTTCTCTTCCCTTTTCTCTGTTGTCTGTTAGCTTTTTAGTTCTTGCACTTGCAGCAAAACATATGTACCCATATATCGACAAAATCGTGATCCTCGAGAGACAATTGGTATCTTATTGGCGACCGCCATTGTTGTGATGTGCAAGATTTGCACTAGTCAGTGAGGCTCGAGGACATTAACTATCCGGCACGAATGCCAGACAGTCAGCTGAATAGCCTCTGCACGAAGCAGGATCTAATCAAGCTGGGTATTTGTCCTCCGTCCCATCAACGGACAAGTACGGCACAGGGCCTTTTTTCGGGTGGGTCCGGTCGCTGGGCCGCAGCCCACACGCATCCGGAAATTGCCAAAAATACCTTCGGCCTCATCGGCATTCCCCTTTATAGGGACGCCTCAGGTGCCAGGCAATAAACTTAACCTCCCCGTTAGGGGGTAAAAGCCCGGGTGATGGCACCTGAGGCCGGAGGAAATCTCCAGCCAAATAGCGACACTCGACCAGATTCGCGCCCCAGGATCTAATCAAGCTTACCAGTTATTCTTAGTGAAAGACTTATATTGGCTCTCTCTTGCACTCGTGCAAATTAGCCAGATTCATTTGCCAATATCCCTTCAATAGTAGAATTAAATGGAACAAATATATCAGAATCAAATGGAACAAATACAATTAAATATAATAATGGAACAAATGAAATTAAATAGAATCAAATAGAACAAATAAAATCATATAGAATCATATCGAACAAATATAATTAAATCAAAAGGAACAAATAGAGTTAAATAGAATCAAAAATAATAGAATTAGATGGACAAAATGAAATCAAATAGAATCAAATGGAATAAATAAAATTAAATTGAATCAAATGAAACAAATATAACGGAATCAAATGGAACAAATAGAATTAAGTTGAATTAAATGGAAGAAATAGAATTACATAGAATCAAATGGAACAAATAAAATCTAATAGAGTCAAATAGAACATATATAATTAAATAGAATCAAATGGAAGAAATATAATAGAATCAAATGAAAAAATTAAATTAAATAGAATCAAATAGAACAAATAATATCAAATGGGACAAATATAATTAAATAGAATCAACTGGGAGAAATGTAATATAATCAAATGGAACAAATAAAATTAAACAGAATCAAATGGAAGAAATATAATAGAATCAAATGGAATGAATAGAATTAAATAGAACCATATGTTAAAAAAAATTGAATTCAATGAAACAAATTGAAAAAAGCCGAAATGAATAGAATTAAATAAAACAAACTGAATTGAATAAAAAGTAGAATGAAATAAAATAATAGAAGAAATAGAACTAAATAAACAAACAGAATTAGATAGAGTAAAATGATATCAAAAATTCATTAAAACCAAAGAAACAAGTCGAATTAAATTGAATCAAAAGAGAAAAATAAACGAACTAAATTGAAAGAAAAAATCAAATAGAATCAAACCAACAAATTTACATATGATGGTTTGGTTTCTTTTATGGCATATCAATATTTCAAGCCATCCTTGGAGAAGAACAATTGTGGGAGATCTTTCCTAAGGATATTAGTCCGAAAGTGAACGCTACTATGTGACTGTAGTTTGAACTCACTTACTATGATGCTGCAGTCCAGAATGTTAACTACAACGCCACGAGGATGCCCTCATATCTGATGGTGGTCCTGACTATGAAAACATAACTTTCTTCGAAAATATATACTAGAATATCTCCAATCAGAGTCAACGTAGTACCTTTCGAAATTTCAGCACTTACCAACGAAGCCGACGTTTGAGATAAGCGATTTCAAATAAATAAATAAAAACCTAGCTGAAAGTATCTGTATTTCAAGCAACATATTAAACGAGTGGGAAATTACTGAGTCACTCATGAATTTTTTATGTTGACTGTTAACAATTTTGACATTCGAATTAGTTCCAGCCTCTGTGAGGTTCTGAAGAATTGATTTAGAGAATTATGCTTTTTTTTCTCTTTGGAATTATTTAGTTTAAGGGAGTAAGAAAAATATCTTCCCTTCTTCTTCTTCTTCTTCTTCTTCTTCTTCTTCTTCTTCTTCTTCTTCTTCTTCTTCTTCTTCTTCTTCTTCTTCTTCTTCTTCTTCTTCTTCTCTTCGTTTGTGACTGCGCTTCATGCTCAACTTCCTCTTCTTCTTTTGAGATTGCGCTTCTTCTTCTTCTTCTTCTTGAGGAAAGCAAAGTTACAAATATATATATATATATATATACCTTTCAAATTCGTATATATATATGTGTGTGTATGTGTGTGTGTATGCATGAGTGAGTGTGGGTATGTGTTTATGCAAATTCTCTGCCACAGGCAAGATGTGACAAAAAGCCAATTTCTAAGCAGAGTAAAACTAGTTTGAATTAAGAGTTTTTCTTCTCCCTTTTTGGTTGCCTAAAGGATCAAGTCTGTCCCGCTTTTTACTCATTTCTTAGTGAAGAAGAGTTGGATTCAAGCAGTTTCCTAAAGACATTAGAGCAAAGTGACTGGCAAACTGCCTCCTCCAGGATTTGAACTTGGGTCACCAATTCCATTTCTTACGGGGATTACCATGATATATGCATTTGAATTTTTTGACAGTCTTATCAATTACGACAAAATATCATATGAAATCTCACGTAATAGATTAGATTTTTGCTTTAGAAAGTTTTAATTTCAAGGCTTGGGAAACGTTTTAGATTAAAACTGTTAATTTTATGTGACAGGTTCTTACCATCCTAATATATATATATATATATATATATATATATATATATATATATATATATCTTTAAGAAAAAAAACCCGGTCACATTAGGGTTATAAATTTATTTCCATCCTGTTATGTTCAGAATTATTTTATCCATAAGATCTGAATAAGTCCTGTTGATTTTTTTGTGTTTTTGATATAAATCAAAAACACATAACAGGATGGAGATGAATTCATAATCCTAATGTGACCGGTTTTGTGTTTTCTTAAAGAAATTATTGCTCTGTAATGTCAGTTACATTGAGCTCTTTACTAGGAAAATTTAAATGTTCACTGTTGAATGCTTTTTTTTTTGTCCTTATGGAGTTACTCCCAACTCGGGTTTAACTGGACCGAATAATATTATATATAAATATATATATATATATATATATATATAAATTATGATAAATAAATATATTAGTTTTTATGTACATTTGATAGCATGGATCCTTATCTGCGACCATTGGTTTCATGCCGTCTTCATAAGACAATCATTTCTCGGAGAAGATTTTGGAAAAATAAAAAAGATAAAGAAATACAGTCAAAAGAATGTTCACGTTAGAATTGCGTATAACTCTTTGTGTATGTGTGTGTGTGTGTCTTTGTAGATTATATTGTGTATTGTTATGTGTGGTTGTATATGTGATTGTGTGTGTGTGTGTGTGTGTGTGTGTGTGTGTGATATGCGCCACGTAGAAAATTTGAGGTTGTCTCATGAATATATATGTAACGATGTCTGGCGGAAGTCACGAGACAGTTGAGGATTTTGTTGCAGATAAGCTTCCATGCTATTATATATAAATTAAAAGTAATGTATATTTATTAATTATTGTATAATAGGTCTATTATAGATATTGAGCACGATCCAAATTTTACCACATTTGGTCTGCCTCAAATCCACCAAGTAATAAAATGACAACCATTCACTTTTTTAGTATATATATATATATATATATATATATATATATATATATATATATATATATATATATATATATGTAAAGTTCTTACCACCACCCCAAAAATATATATATACATTAGGATAGTTAGAACCTGATATATATATATATATATATATATATATATATTGTAGGTCCAAAGTAAACACACTCCAGGAAAGAGTAACAACCACCCCTATATAAACCAGTTTGACAAAGCAAGGGTCATTTATACGGAAACAAGAGTGAGTTCAAGTCTCATTAAGTACCCCACTAAAAAGGCCTTGTGCCACACATACTTCCTGATGAAAGCAACAAGCTGGAAGCATACAAATATATAACATGTATGTAAGAACAAAATAAATAAATTCAAAAAATACAAATCTCTTTGTGGACCTTCCTATTTTTTATATATATATATATATATATATATATATATATATATATATATATATATGTATAAATCCTTATATCTAATCTATAATTCTGTTGGTGTGAAAAAACCCAGATTATACAATTTGCAAATTCTACAAACTGATATCTGCAAATTATTTTCATTATATATATATATATATATATATATATATATATATATATATATATATATATATATGTATGTATATATATAACCTGGTTAGTGGTATAAAACCAGAGGAATAAAGATATCAAAAGGCAAGGAATACTGATATTAAAAAGTAATGAATTTAAAATCGATTGAAAAAGAGCCTTTTTCGGCTTCGGTTGACACTTCCTAAAGAAAAAAAATCTTGTCGGTAATAAAGAGAGAGATTATTTAAATATTGTAAAATGTGGTTTCAAATGAGAGAAGAATCTTTTTCTTTTATCCTCTCTTTTAAGATCACATTTCACAATATTTCAACAGTCTCTGTCTCACTTACCGACTTAAGAAAAAGTTGATTCTGATTGATTTTAAATCCATTAAGTATCAAGAGCATGTCCGCTTTCCATTTTAAATCAATATATATATATATATATATATATATATAATGGTAAAAACTAGCAAAACTTTACATTCATCAGAGAGAGAGAGAGAGAGAGAGAGAGAGAGAGAGAGAGAGAGAGAGAGAGAGAGTCCGTTCAATTAGAACGACTTTAATATGTGTATATATATATATATATATATATATATATATATATATATATATACGTGTGTGTGTGTTTATGTATGTGTGTGTGTGTGTGTGTGTGTGGATAAATTAACGTGAAGACTAAAATGCAGTTATTAGCAAGATTGTGATCTTTAATGTTTTTTCTATGCTGTCCTTTATAAAGTTCAGAACGATTCCTCGTCGCAACTTTTGTAATGTTTGGTGAGGAAGGTAATTTTGGCCGATACTTTTAAACTCTTCAGTCTCGTGCAATGCCGAATACCAAATATGGAATGCTAACGCAATACTAACTGGCAATGCTACATATCACATTTACTCTCGTCAAACCTCTGACTGACCCATTTATATATCCACCACTTCTAGTCACGTAAACTCCTGTAGCCCAATCGATTTCAACAGTTTTGTTTATTGGCTGGAGATCCGTGTTCAAACTACGAGTCGGTGTCAGCACATTCTTCAATATAACACTATCAATATTTGCCACCGAATTAACTGCCTTGACAAGACATGCTGAAAAATATCTGGTATATAAAATAAATTCCCCTTTTATCATGCGGCTATGGACTTATTGACACTCCTCGTACTCATTCAAACACAAATTATGGTTCAGCAAAATTCTTACCTTCCGCCAGAAAAATGAAATTTCTAGAATACTTATGCACAGGTTTATTGTTTTAACAGTATATCAGCCCCAAATAGGTTATTTAATACCGAAAATAGATTTATTTCTGAGTATTTGATTATAATCATAAGTATATTTTCAATCCTACATTGAATATCTTAAAATGACATTTTATTGAATCATTTGTTTTGTATATACTAATTATGATTTGGTCACGTTTTATGGCATATCAACCATTGTAAGTGCTAAATCCTCTTTATACATATATATCAAATATATAGGATTTATAAATGCATTTTTGGAGATAACACTTTTAAACGAGCCTGAGTTCCACACAGTTGAATGGTTTCGAGTATTTTTAACATGAATAATTCTATTTACTATTCATAATTTATGGAACACAGTTAAATGATTTTAAGTATTGCTATGCAACTTTCAAGTTAGAAATACGTGTAGACACAAAAAGAAAAAAAGGGAAAACTGAAACCAAATCCGCTTGCAGACTTATTAATTTTAAATTATTTACTTTTCTCACACTGGACCAACAAATGAAGAAAAAAGTATGTATATATATATATATATATATATATATATACAATTCCTACATGGCCAAGATCGAATCTACCAAGGTTTCACCTAAAGGGCTCGTCCGGATCACATTGACCTATTATCGCATTATAGATTAGATATAAGGATTAATATATATATATATATATATATATATATATATATATATATATATATATATACATATATATATATATATATAAATATATATATATATATATATATATATATATATATATATATATATATATTAAACGTCAGCCAGATAGCAGAATCATAGCTATACATTTTTGTTGTGGCTTCAATTTGCCACTTCTTGTAAAACTAGAAAAATCCCATTCAGATTTCTACCTTAATTTCTGTGCCTAAATAAATTTGAGAGGTGTACAACAAATAAAAGAATCTGGGTGAGGCTTAGATTTTTTTGAAAGACATTCGGATAGATAGATAGATAGATAGGAAGGTATGAATCCAATTATTCTCCCTCCAGTTATTGGTACATAGTAGGTCAGACTATTTTCTTTAGCCTTGGCGAGGCAACTAGTCTAGGAAAAGGAAAACCCTGAATTCAAACCAGTTAATCTCAGCTTAAAAATTGACCTTGTGTTATATCTTACCCGAGCAGAGGGGTTGGTAAAGATAGATAGATAGATAGATTGATTGATAGATAGATTGTATTAAAATATTGAGACTGAAGCAGTATTTACCGACAAAGAACTTGATAATCGATGAATCGTTTCTCTCTTCAAAATACTCCTCTAATCATCTAAAACACTTATTCCAGTGATTTATTGGTCAAAGTACCTCAGAAACTCCTTTTTTGATAATCTGTGAAGCTGAGTTGTCCTCTTTATTTTGGTATCCTGAACGTTCTTAAATTTCAACTTTGAAATGGATGTTCTGTTTAGAAAATAAGGAAATCCCGCACGCTGTCAGGTCTGCGATGTTTGTAGTGTGCTACTCTTTCACGTAGTTTCGTTAATAAACTACCGATCATAATCCTTCAATAAAGACATTGTAGTATGCAGACAGCAGTGAATATGTCTAAAAATTAGAGTTTTGTTAAATAAGTTGATCCACTGTTCATAGGTATTTTTAGTTTTAAATTTTAATTTTAAATAGCGTCAAATAACTAAATCATTTATTACCACCTCACGTCATTTTTATGAGAAGTTTCATCAATTTAAATAAAATTACAGTCATCCGATGAAACGTGTCAAGAGAACTTTATTTGATGATGGTATTTTTAAAGTACATAAAATTTTTAATCATTTAGAATGACAGCAGGAGAAGAGAAAACATTTATTTATTTTAGGTTTTATCCTGCTTTATTGGCCAGTATTTGAGCATATTTCTAATTCAAGAGAAAAATTTTTATAACAATTTTCTCCTTCTCTCTATGTATATATGTATATATACGAGAATAATTAAATAAGTTTCCAGACTTTTTTCGTATGAGCACTTTTATTGATACTACACTCATGAAACTCTAGTCCCCTCCGAAGTAATCTACCCTGGCTGCAATGCACTTGTTGTACCGTTCCAACAAAATCTGGAAGGTCCCATGGAAGTCCTCTTGTGTGAGCGTGGCAATGACCTTCATCACAGCCTCTTTCATCTCCTCAGTTGTCTCATAACGACAGCTTGTGAGCCTAGAGAATAACCAAAAGTCACAGGGAGCAATGTCTGGACTATAGGGAGGGTGAGGAACTGTGTTGATGCCCATCTTCGTCAAATAGTCTGTGACAAGAATGGAGTTGTGGACTGGTGCATTGTCCTGGTGGAAATGTCACTGACCAGAATTGAGAGTAATGACCTCTTCCCAAGGAACCTCTTTCTGAACTCCCTTAAAACCTCAACATAGTAACCTTAACCCTAACTCCTTGGCCAATCAACTCTGGTGTATTGACTTCCTTACTTCTCCCACACCTCTCATCATCCCTCACAGACTCCCCACCTTGCTTGAATCTCTTATGCATTCAAAATCTGATGCTCGATTCATGCAAGATGTTCCAAAAGCAGTCTGAAACATTCCATACGTTTCTGTGGCCTTTTTTCCAAGTTTAAAACAGAATTTTATTGCATGTCGTTTAAGAGTCTATAACAATTTTAAATGCCTGTAGAAAAATGTCAGGAAACTTATCAAAGGCACCACGTATACACACACACACACACACACACACATATATATATATATATATATATATATATATATATATATGTATATATATATGAATATAAAGTAAATACGGACTGTGAATATACGAAGGATGCATGCTCAATGCACGGCTATTTAATACACAATATACCTGCAGAGCAAAATATATATTTTTGTTTAAAAACAAAAAAAGTTGGCTAACCATATTCGAGGGCAACTCGAAGACTCCTTTTCGATAACAAGTGGACCGAGGTATAAGGGAAGGTACTACTCCCCATTTTGTTCGTTTTTCTTTTCTTAGTCCGATCACTCAATATACCCTACTATTTTACCCGTAGCATTATATATATATTTTTTGTATCTACAGACAGACTGTTTCTTTGTATCGCAACGTTTCAGTGTGGCTAGACACGCAAGATTCTTCTAACTGGGATCGAAACCCGTCTGATATAAAATCAGCCGGATATTTTACCCCAGAACCATAGTCTTTTTCCGCTTTAGTGAAGGAGTTTTTGCGTATAACGTCTACGTAAACATTATCGGCTACTGGTAATTCTTCATCATTCAGAAAGAGCAATTGCATTTCAGCTTATATATATATATATATATATATATATATATATATATATATATATATATATATATATATATATATATATATATATATATGGTACTTAAACGTGTCAGATCTTTAACGTTTGAACAACACATTCAAACATATTTTAATACATAGAAAATATAATAAGTGCTATACCGGTTTTCAGTCTATCTCATCTGTAGATATTTAGGCAAATAATACACAAAAAAGAATTGTGTGAGTGAATAAACAAATGGGCAAAACTTTCTTCCATAATTGTCTTTACTGTCAAAACAGTAGACATTAAAATATAATGACACTATTGTTAAATTCGATTGTGTCTAATCTTTAACAAAAGTCTTAATACTGAGACAGCTAAAACGATCTTTCCAGAAATGTTTGATATAATTGGATTATTAAGAACTGATTACTACCCCTGATTACTATCTCCGTGCCATCTCATTTCTGCAATGTTAAAAATTATATATATATATATAGAGAGAGAGAGAGGGACACTGTTTTGTGATGTCAAAACATTTCAGTGTGGAAAGACACCCGAGATTCTTCAACCTGGGATTGAAACCCGACTGAAGTAAAGTCAGCCGGATATCTTACCCCAGATTTATCGTCATTCTCAGCAGAAGCGTAGGAAATTTTACGTAAATATTTTTGCATATACACAATCGGCTGCCGGAGCGCTCAACTCATGAGAACAGCTTTGTATCCATGCGTATGTGGAAGCTAAAATTTCCCCACTCGAGTGCTCAACCCACTCGGGAAGCATATATATATATATATATATATATAGTATCACCCTGTAAGTTACTGATCTCATTGGAATTTATTAGATAAATTTTTCTTCCAAGTCAACCACTAATATTCTATTATTTCTTGAAGAAACTTATGCAATTAAAATGAATATCATAAAGTATTATCTGTTGTCAAAATCAGCCGCATTTTACCTATTTATCCAAATCCTACGACATAGGAAGCTGGAGACAAAGTAAATTTTTTCAACAGAGAAGTACTCGTTTAAATTCATAGTTTTCCTAATCATTCTCAGTCGGTTGCCATGTCAATGATAAGAAATTAGTCTGCACTTCTATTTACTCAATGTTGTAGTAGATGTGTTGGTGGAAGAGATGAATTCGTGTCTTTCTAAAAGGCATGAGAATAAAGTGAAAACTATACAGCTTCGTCCAGAATTTGAACTCTGTTCAATCTATCCATTTCCCTTAAATGTTAACCACTACGCTCTACGTCTTCGTTTTAACCCTCTTAAGAAAAATATGAATATGCAGCGGTACAGAAATAAGTACATCTTTATATATATAGATACAGGGTGTCTCAAAATAGATGCAACCGATTTATATGATAATTCATATCGAATTAAGTAATCTTTCACCTGAGTCATAAAAAGTGATCATATGACCTCAGAAAGGTCAAACCGGATGATAAAGGCAGAAATTGATTGACTTTATCCAACAGCACACATAAAAGAACAAGTTCTTAGTAACTTCTTTCGTGGCCTTTTTCAGACTCCTTCCGACAAAATCTCTCAGCGTATCTACATTATTAAGACATTTGCGGTCAACTTCTTGCCAGATATGAGATTTTCTGCCTTCTTTTTATGGATGTTTACCGACACCGTGGTTTGAAATGTGTGTACCCAACGATAAATTTGGCTATTCTGGGTATAATTGTTCAAGTTAAACTTTATGCGAAATTTTGCTTGCACAGTTTTAAATGATTTTGTCTCCAAATAAGTTGGGACGCAAAATATTTTTCCTCTCTTGTCCAAGGAATTGTGATCAAGGATTGATAGTAGTTATAGTATACTATTTTCAAATCTGAAACTAAAACGAACACAACATTACTAGCAGTACTGTTATTCACTTGGTTCCCAAGTATATTGAGACAGTATATATATATATATATATATATATTGTCTCATATATATATATATATATATATATATATATATATGTATATATATATTGTCATATATATATATATATATATATATTGTCAAATATATATATATATATATATATACATATATATATATATATATATATATATATATATATATATATATATATATATATATATTGTATATATATATCAACCTGTATGCAAACCAATGACTTATGTTAACTCGAATTGTTAGACATTGACAGTTTGATCATTTAACAGTCTGTAAACAAATGACTGATGTTTAATTGAATTGTTAGTGATACGTAGCCATACTTTGAACTATTTAACTGTGTGCAAATGAATGTATTATACTGAATTGAATTATTAGTGTTAAATAGCATTACCTGCAACCACTTTGCTTATCTGCAAACAAAAGTTTAATATAAAATAGAATTATTAGTGTTAAATAGCCTTACCTGGAAACACTTTGCTTATCTGCAAACAAAAGATTAATATAAAATAGAATTATTAGTGTTAAATAGCATTAATTGAAACGATTTAACTGTGTAGAAATAATACCAATACTTGGGTGCAACCAAATCAGTTCTAACTCTTCTATAAATGAAATTACATACAAACTATTAACTTACAAATCACGTATTTATATCCATTTAAATGTGTGCTAACAAAGGACTGATTTTAAATTGTTACTGACACATAGCAATACTTGAAACCATTTAACTGTGTGCAAAAAATGAAGTCAAAATGTTTTCAAAAATCACACATGTGTGAGCAGGAATTGGCATTGAATAACCAACAATGTTTGATATGCCATAAAAATCAAAGAAACAAGCATACAAGCAAAAAAGTTAAATCTAACCAAATGCTTATGGCTATATCACGTTGAAAACATCGATTTTTGTCTCGAAATTGACGTTAAAAAACAAGGAATTCAAGTAAAAAGAAATACAAAATGCAAAAAAAAAAAAAAAAAAAAACAAAAAAAAAAAACAAATAAACAAACAAACATGGACGCAAGTTAAAAAGCAAAAAAAAAACAAAAAAACAAACAAACAAAACAAACAGGGACGCAAGTTAAAAAGAAAAAACAAAACAAAAATAAAACAAAAAAAAACTTAAAAAAGCACAAAAAAAGAGGGACGCAAGTACCAAAATGTAACCGCTGCCAGAAGATGATGTAAAAAATATCATCATCTTCATGTGGTCGATAGCCTACAATGTAATTTAGTGATCTTTTTCTTTCTTTTTGCCTCCTTTTTTTATTTTCGGAAGTCTTAATAGGCATAATTTGAGTACAGAGCTGTCCAACTGGCTTGGCAATCTGTATTTTAAAATGCGTGTTCACTTGTCAGTAGAAAACCAAAGCAGAAAACAAAAATATGTCTAGTGACATCTTGTCACTCAAATTACTATTAGTCACGACATTTTTTCCCTTTAAAATTTCTTTTTCTTTGCGTGTTTAATGCAATTATCTAAGGGAGAAAATAGCATTTTATGGATGGGTGTGAGGATTAATGGTCCGTCGATTCAAACAAAAACGCGAGGAATACTTTCATATGGATGTTTTATTGACTTTTACTCAACTACCGTCCGTTCCGAGGGTCTTATTTTACGATCGGTCAGCTCCCATTTCCTCACTTCTCTTCACTTCGTTCTTCTTTCCCTTCGTTTCTTTTTCAGTGGTTTCGATTTGTCGCACGGTCACTCCTATGTTTCCTTTGTGTTACCATTTTTGATCTTGTTCGTTGATAAGTAATGACAATATGATCATAATTTTTATGCGAACGTTTTCCTTTTCATTTTTTGAAAAATTTTACTCCATTACCCGTTAAACCAAAACGGGGAGTTAAAGAATAAGATAGAATATTCTGGCCACTGAGGTTGAGTGTTTTTCATTGACTGACAGTCTACCAGCAGAACGATTTTTGGTCACCTAACTCAAACCATCTAATGAGAGCCGTGATCTCAGATTGACCTAAGGTTCAAAGGTTGTCCATCAAACTGGTTGTGTTTTCCACTCGTTTAACAGTTTAGGACTTAATTAAATGTCAAAAACTAGATCTCCCCAAACTAGTATGCAACACCGACAACGAACTCTTCCAAAACTGTTAATAAATGTCTATTAAATGTTAGTTTTGGTGCTTTATGTGTCGTTTGATTCTTACACGTCATTAGAAAACTATAATCATAATTTCAGCTTACAGATCAAATTGTAGATGTTAAAAATTGTTGGTTGGTTAGTTCGTTGGTTGGTTGTTATATTTTACAGAGTATCTACCCTTTTCAAGTCATTTAACGCAGAATTAAGTTATTTTGATAAAATTTCAAACACCTCTTTTTATTTATTGTGGACTTTTTGTCCTCATCTTGGTAGTTTTTGTGTTGTTCCTTCTTTCACTACGTTTCAGCCAAATTTCACCACTGGCCTTCTTCAAGTGATTTACCGCGAAATTTGGCCCAAATGCAGTGAAAGAAGGAACAACATAAAAACTACCAAGATGAGGACAAAAAGTCCGCAATAAATTAAAAAAAAAAAATTCTCAGATTAAGAAGCCTCATCTCAAAATGATTCCAATTAAAGATGACTCATTTTAAATAAGTACAGTTTTTTGTTTAGATTCAGTTCAATGTGAAAACAGTTCTATCTTAAATAATTCAGTTTAGCATAAGTACACAGTTTAAAAGTCAAAAAGATATTCGATTTCATACAATTCAGTTGAGCGCAATTACTGTTTAGTTCTATTTGACCTACAGATAAGACTTTTTTATGTGCTAACACTCCAGGCCAGAGTGGACCTGGGAGTGATGACAATGAACGGGTGCTCCAGATTCCCCAAAGCTACGGCATTTCTGTAGCCTCACAAACAGATTGTTTAGTGTCATATGCAGGACACTCGTTGGAGGTGCCTTAACACTCCGCAGAGAAGCAGTCGGTGTATTCTACAGCCTCAATCGACTGAACAACGAAAAATATGTTACAGAATATTGATTGATTGATGTTAACCGCTTGTCAATCCGTCTAATGTTATTTTCCAAGTTCAGGAAATTACGTTCATTTTACAGAGTGTCTCTATATACAAGGGGCCCATGTGACTGCTAATAACTCTACTAATAATAATGTTTGTGTTCTATTTAGCTTCAGATTTGATAATAAGTTGGCGACCTTAGTCGAGGGTGACTCGAAAGCTCCCTTTTCAATAGCTACAACACCGAAGTGTAGGGAAGGATGCTACTCCTTTCCCAGGATTATTCCACTTTACCCTTGATTCGTACCTTATAATGTTAAGTGTTAAGCAAGGCAGTTAAGCAAGTGTTAAGCAAGGCAGTATCAAGTACCATTTTTGAGTCTTTGATATGACTCGACCTGAGATTGAACCCCGGTCTTCCGGACCAGTGGCGAAGGCCAATGACCCGGTGAGTAAAGTTGACGACCGTAGTCGAAGGCGACCCGAAGACTACCTTTTCTATAGCTACTGCACTGAGGTGTAGGGGAGGGCGCTACTCCTTCCACTGGATTGCTCCACTTTACCCTTGAAATATACGTTATAATGCTGAGTGTTAAGCAAAGAGATATCGAGTACCATTTTTAAGTCTTTGGTAGGACTAGACTTGGGACTGAACCCTGGTCTCCCAGGCCACTGGCGAACACTCTACCCACAAGACCATTGAGCTGTTCAGATATGAAAATAATATATTATAACAACTATTAATCCTCGATCACAATACTTTAGATACCTTCTTATTTGTGTATGTTGTATTACTGGTCTTTGTTAATATATTTGTTTAACCCAATTCCATTCAAGTGTTTTTATTTCTGGCTCCTAACAAGGCCACAACACTTAGTCCAGCTATCTACTTTTTGGTTTTCTTTGAAGGCTCTACAGGCTATTTCTTGTCTTTGGTACCTGATTTTAATATGGTATATTTCTTTCAAAGTTGGTTATATGCCTTCGTAGAGGATTCGAGATATTTGTGGTCAATATTTAATATAGTAAAATACCAATCACTGAATTAAAGAGCGATGGTGTTTAGAATATAATAAAAAACAGTAGCACCTCTACAAGCCCCCGTTTCTCTTATGCTCACTTGACTTACAATTTCACTGAACATATGCGAAACTTACCTTTCTTTTATATGCTTTGTCTCGCTCGAGTCTTGGCGTCCTTCCACTCATCTTTTTTAATTACTTTTGCTGACAGTTAAGATTCCAATTGAACGCATTCTACTCTTAGACCGACAGATAATAATAATAATAATAATAATAATAATAATAATAATAATAATAATAATAATAATAATAAAAGGCCTGGAGGACTTGGAAGTTGGCGGACGGGTAGAGACTATCCAAATGACAGCATTGCTGAGAATGGCCCTGGAGACTAGAGGAGACTTGCTGTCACTCAAACTCTTCACTGATGTGAAAAACTCTTTAGGAGTAAATAATAATAATAATAATACGAACAAATGGTAAATGCACAACCCAGGTATCTGTCCTGGAAAACAATACTCACAAACTCTTAGGAAATTTTGACATACAACGGTTAACTAATCTCGGCTAGACAAACAGATCTTTTAATCATCAACAAAAAAAATAAGAACATGAAAAATTGTGGGTTTGCTGGCCTGGCTGACCACAGAGTAAAATTGTAAGACAGTGAAAAGAAGAATAAGTACTTCAGCGTTGTTAGTGAATTGAAAAAACTGTGGAACCTGAAAGTGACCTTTATACCAATTGTAATTGGTGCTCTTGGTGCAGTCACCGAAGGGACTGGAGGACTTGGAAATAAGAGGGCGAGTGGAGACCATCCAAACTACTATATTATTGAGATCGGCCTGAAGACTTGAGGAGACTTGCGCTCACTCAAACTTCAGTGATAGACCATCAGCTTTACGCTATTGTGAAAGACTCTCAAGGAGGGAATAATAAATATAATAATGACAGAACATGCATGTAAATGCCAACATTTTTATCAAATGTTCCATTACCTTTTCAAGGTCGTCAGTTTTGGATTTCGGCAAGTAACGCACAACACTGCTGAGTGGGAGGGTACTATTTCTATTATGATCGCTTTGACTTACAATAAAACAAAAAAATTCGATGACGTATTGCTCCCAAACTGCTACGACATATACAACCAGTTCACAATAGACAGAAGGAAAAAAGGCAACCCTCCCCTTTTCCCCAACAAATGTGACCTCTGTATTACCAAGAATTACCGTGGCATAACCTTTACTTCCATAGGGGCTCACATTTACAATGCTCAGCTACTCAACTGCACCGAACCAGCTTTTGAGAAGTTTCTCAGAAAGAATGGTTTTCGAAGAAATCGATTCACAACATAACAAATTCTGACAATCCGACGAATTCTAGAAGGGGTTTCTGCAAAAAACCTTGAAGCAACACATATTTATAGATTTCTCCAAGGCATTTGACTCCATACACAGTGAGGAGATGGAGCAAATACTTCTAGCCTATGGTCTCCCCAAAGAAACCGTCGCAGCAATAAAGATGCTCTATAAAACCACAAAAATAAAAGATGGAGACACAGACTTCTTTGACAATACTGCAGATGTTCTGCAAAGTGATACTTTTGCCCCATACCTGTTCATCATATTTACCCAACCCCTCCGCTCGGGCAGGATATGACACAAGGTCAATTTTTTAGCGGAGTTTAACAGGTTTTAATTCAGAGTTTTCCTTCTACCTGTTCATAATCTGCCTAAAATACATGCTTCAAATGTCGATGGATTTAACGAAAAAAATGGCTTTACTCAGGAAAAAGCAAAAAGCAGACAATACCCCACACAAACTAATACGGACGCAGACTACGCCGAAAACATAGCGCTGCTGGCAAATACACCCGCCCAGGACGAATCCCTGCTGCATAATGTGGAGAAGGAAGCAGATGGCATAGGCCTCCATAGCAATGCGGACAAAATAGAACAAATGTACTTTAATCAAAATCAAACAAGAGACATCTCCATCCTAACAGGTGGCTCATCGAAACTAGTGGATGAATTCATTTACCTTGGAAGCAGCGTTTCATCTACAGAAAATGACATCAATACGCAACTAGCAAAGTCATGGTCAGCAATCGATGGGCTATCAGTCATATGGAAGTCAGACCTATCCGATAAAATAAAACTCAATTTTTTCCAAGCAACAGTCGTGTCCATACTACGATATGGATGCACCACATGGACGCTGACAAAGAGAACGAAGAAAAAGCTTGATGGCAATAGCACAATGTTACAAGCTATATTGAACAAATCCTGCAGACAACATCCCGCAAAAGAGCTGCTGTACGGTCACCTGCTTCCCATCTCTAAAATTATTAAAATCAGACGAACAAGACATGCAGGGCACTGCTGGAGAATTCAGGGCGAGCTCATAAGCGACGTTCTTCTGTGGACTCCTTCACACGGACGAGCATGTGTTGGACGTCCGGCTACAACATATCTACAACAGATCTATACAGACACAGGATGTAGTCTAGACCTACTGAATGCCATGGACGATAGAGATGAATGGTAAGAGAGAGAGAGGGGGGGAGTCAGAGAAATCCGTGCTGATCCGTGATGTTGATATAGTAAAGTAAAAATGGCGACCTTAGTCGAGGGTGACCCGAAGGCTCACTTTTCAATAGCTACCACATCGAGATGTAGAGGAGGGCGCATTTTCTTTCCCTGGATTGCCCCACTTTACGCTTGATCCTTACCTTATAGTGCTGAGTGTTAAGCAAGGCGGCATCAAGTACCATTTTTGAGTCTTTGGTATGACTTGACCTGGGATTGAACCCCAGTCTCCCGGACCATAGGCGAACTCTCTGCTCATTAGGTTAATAGATATAGTTTCAAGTAATTACTTCTATTAAATAATAATCATTTGTTCGCACACAGTTATATCGGTACAAGTAATTAATAATATTTCTTGATGAATAAATATAGCATTAAGTAACTATTCTTAAAACAAATATTAAATATAAATGGTTTTTAAAATAGATTTATTTGACCAATATGACCCATTGAAGGGACCCTAACAAGTACTACCAAATCGAATTAGTCGACCTGGGAGTGAAGGCAATGAAGAGGTACTCTATATACCATAGATATCCCCATCATCATCATCATCATCTTGTCGTGCTGCTAGCACGGATATCCCTGACCCTCTCTCGCCACTTTTCCCTATCGTTCATCACCTCTGGCAGGTCTTCAGGGCTACATCCCGTATCCTCACATAGCTGCTGTATGTATGTTCGAGCTGGTCCATAGGAGTATGTCACTTATGAGCTCGTCCCTGCTTCTCAAGCAGTGCCCTGCGTGTCTGGTTCGTCTAACTTGGATAGTTTTCATGATGGGAGGCAGGTAGCCATATAGTTGGTGCTTTGTGGGGTGTTGCCACCAGGACTTGTTCAATATTGCTCGCAACATTCTTGTGTAATTGCCGTCTAGCTTCTTCGCTAGCAGTTTTATTAGCGTCCAAGTGATGCATCCATACAGCAGTATCGACACGACCGCTTCCTGAAAGAAACTGCGTTTCATTTAATCGGTCAGGTCTGATTTCCATATGATTGATAGCTTATCGATAGTTGTCCATGCCTTCGTTAGCCGCGTGTCGATGTCTTTTTCGGTTGATGAGACACTGCTTCCTAGGTAGGTGAATTTGTCAACCAGTTTCAGAGAGGTACCATCTAGTGTGGAAATGTCGCCGGCTTGCTTAGTGTGCATTGTGTGCATTGACATGGAGGCCAATGCCTGCGGCGACTCGTTCCAAACTATGCAGTAGTGTTTCGGCTTGGTTGGGTGTATTTGCCAGTATCGCTATGTCATCGGCGTAGTCGACGTCGGTAATTGTTTTTGCGGGGTACCTTCTGCTTCTTTTCTTTGTCAGCTCGAAGCCGTTTTCTCTTATTTTATCGATCTATGTTCTAAGCACGCAGTCTAGACAGATGATAAAGAGGTAGGGGGCTAGCGTGTCCCCTTGTAGTACTCCTGCTACAATATCGAAGTATTCTGTGTCTACCGGATTGATTCGTAGATATCCCCACTAGAGTCTTACCATCAGGTGCATAGTCATTATATACCAATGTACAGATGTTTAGATAGCATAATGCATAAAAACAACATTTAAATGAGGTTATAATCGTCTAGAATATTAAATAATGAAGATCTTCTCAGTATAAGCATATTTCCGTTTGTGGACTTTAACGTCTCGGGACTGTGAAACCAGAAATGGAAGAAAAAAAAAGCATGGAAATAAAGAGAAACGCAACAATGAAATAAGAATGAGAATAGAAAACTCAGCAGGAAAAATTTGAAACTAACAAAGAAACTATTGTAGACGAATAATCAAAGGTATGGTTATGCAAAGGCCACCTGAAAAAGAAAGAAAAACTAGAACGCCTTATCTTTACACTTCATAATAAATGCACTAGCACAAATCTTAAGAAACAGTCATGAACGGGGTCACACAGGGGTTACCTAAAAAAAGAAACGGAAAGTCATATCTTTACAGCACTTGACAGATACACCAGTTTGTTCATAAATTGATTAATAGTGCTTCATTCTCGATACTTCTTTTTTTAAACACACCATGTATATATATGTGTGATCAAGATCCATTTTAATAGTAAAGTAAAAAGATTTTTTGTTTTTATTCAGCCCTTTTCACTGCAAGAGTGTTGTTGCATTTTAAGCAGCTAAAACCACAAGTAGGACCGCATCAAAACGGAAGTTTTAGTCTTCTGTTAACATTTTATTTCCGGTAATTCTTTCGCTTTGAGGCTATTTAGAGTTCAGAACTTTGTCTGGTGGTAAATGTCTAAAAGCTGTTCAGGCTTTCGCTAAGGAAATAGGAAATTCGAGATCAGTGTAAAAAGTTATAAGACTGATATTTTTCGGGTTGGCGACTTTGATTGAAAATCACCTGATTAATGTTAATCTTTTGTACAGCTGTGAAAGCTTTCAACGAGCAGTTGCATTTTGAAATTTGCAATCATGATGAGTTCGTCATTAAAATGAAATTCGACTTTAAAAATGGATCCTTAAACACAAACTTTAAAAGGAGTTATATAAACACGATCATAATAATGAGAGATTAAACTCAAGCTTAGATCAATTATTAAACATTCACTAAAAAAGAATCATTAGATATGACCCTTTCCAGATCAGAGACGTTTTATCCTCTGTCATTCATTCGGGTATGCGTATTTCTAGTAGGCATGTATGGGCATTATTTTTTTAAAATCCAGAATCCATTTGCGATTTTGTGGCCTGGTATTTTCCTATTTGATATTTTCTTATTTTTTTGCTTTTAACTAGTCTCGGTGTACATTCGCCTCGGAACTTTCTTTAAGTTGTTCTAATTATTTTTTCAAGTCATTGAGCATTTCTATTATGGTTTTTCCGTATCCATATTTTACTCGAAAATTGTTTTGTCTCTTTTGCATTTGACTGTTGATCTGTCCGTTTACCCTCACCACCAACTTGTTGGTAGAATTTTCCTTCGTTATTTTGGAATCACCCGCTTTGTTTCTATTGCTTGACGGTATCTTTTGAATCTCCCTTCTTTTGCCAACATCTTTTGATTTATTTCTTCCAGCTGTGTTGTCAGATTTTTCTGCACTTGTCATTTTGGGATCTTTGGATTTCTTTGGATTCCTGCGAGCTTTATCATCTTTAGCAGTTTCACTCATGGAAGCGTTTTTATTTTTCGTTCTCTCCTTATTTCTTATCTAGGTTTTGTATTTCCGTTCTGATTCTTTTGCAGTATTCGTATTTTATCAATGACTAGTTTTGCTTCCCATAGATCGACTTGTCCAATTCTGTGACGTCCGGTGAAATATATTTCAATAATCTATTTTCTTTTTCAGTCTCTACTTTCACTTTTTTCCAATCTTGATTACTTAGGAATGGTAATGTAGTCTTCTATTTTCTTATGATTTTTTTAATCAATGCTACATTTTTTTCTGTATTCTTATTTTCATACTGATGTTGTAGTGCTGGGTTCTGTGATAGTTTCTTTTTCAAGAGTCCTTTCATCGTGTTGAAACACTTAATATTAAAAAAGAAACTATCACAGAACCCAGCACTACAACATAATAAAAGAGGAATTATATTATATAAATTGAATTACCATGACCAGAAATTGAACTACCATGACCAGAAAGTCCGGCAAGCACGACGCGCGTATTAGGTCTCTTTAGCAATGTATACTGTGACTTCCTCCACTGGAGATCGAACCAGTGACTACATAATGCAGAGCCAAAACTCTACCACTAAGCTACATGTCCACATATACTGAGGTAATTACTGCTGATGGAATCTAACAAGATCGAAAACGCTGTCCCATTGTTCCGTATGTCACGCGCGGTGTTTGCCGGATTTTCTAGACATAGTAATTCTATTTATGATATAATTCCTCCAGATAAAAATAAAATGTATGTATATTCTTCTTTATTTATATGGCTACATACTTCTAGTAATTCGAGGTCAGAAAACCAACTTTTCATTATAATCAACCGCACTTGGTCGGTAAGTTTTTGACTTGTATTAAATTTAGTGATTCTGTCCAGACGTCCATCATTCGTTTCCAGTAACCTTTCTATGCGGAATTGTTTTTGAAATAACAGTGGATTACATTTTTCTTGTCTTCTCTAGTCTACTTTTCCTTTGGTTTCTCTAAATTATTTTGTAGTTTTGGTCTTTGCATGTGTACGTGAAATAAGTACAGCCAGCATTCGCAGGATTGAGATCGGATCCCCCAAGTTAATTATCAAAAGGGCATCTGCCGCTAATGACACTGTGATCTTTCACCTGAGTCTCACGTTTATTTGGATTTGGATTTGTCTTTTTTCAGGTCTAGTATATTGTGGTGATACTAGAACCAGGGGTTAATTAAATATCTGTGCTCTTATCTCCGTTGTAGCTGAATACTCTGACAAGAAAGACGCCATCTAAACGGGTCAAAAAAAATAAAAGGACATATTTTAAGATACCTACGCTTTGACCTAACGTGTAGAGTGTTCATCAATGGTTTGGGAGACCGGGGTTCAATCCCATGTCAAGTCATACCAAAGACTCAAAAATGATACTTGATGCCACCTTGCTAAATACTCAGAAACTATAAGGTGAGGATCAAGGGTAAAATGAAGCAATCCAGGGAATGGAGCAGCGCCCTCCCTTACGCTGCGATGTAGTAGCTATTGAAAAGGGAGCCTTCAGGTCACCCTCGACTAAGGCCCCCAACTTTACTTTTAATTTTACGCTTTTGTCAGTAATCAACTCACATTTCCTACAACACAGCTAGTACAGATTTTATTCCCCTGTTAATGCCATTAAATATACATATCTCGTAGATGTGTCTAAACAGAGTCTGTCTGCTTAATTTATTCACTCTTTTCTTTAGAAATTTTGGAACAATTCCAGTAAAATCAGAAATGTTAGTATTTCAATGTTTCTAGCGAACGCTATTTTATAAATAAGTTAAGCATTTATACGGTATAAAAAAATCGGAATAAAAACCCATTTCGTTTACTCTTAATTCCGATTATTGTATTAACATTGTATATGTTCTGTACAAAGTGTTTTTTTTCAAATGGCATTGAAGAGTTGATTCCACACAACCCCGAGTTCCGGAAGCCTCACCACTATTTTAGTAGTATTAGTATTTAGTATTATTTTAGTTTCCTTTACAAGACATCCCTTTTTGGAGGGGGAAGACTTACAACCTTGTAAGAGATACAGTCAGCATATTTTAAGCCCTGCCGACGGGACTAGTAAAGCAAGCATGAACAAATGCACTTCTATGAATCTGATGAAGACATCCGACATTGGAAAAATAATTGATGCTTTAGGAAAAAAATTAAATGCACAAGAACGGCTGAGTAAACGTGACATAAAACAAAGATCACATTTGAAAATAAATATGATTTTTCAGACCACAGAAGGGCAAAAATCATTTAATAATCTCTGAATAAGCTGAGAGAACTTGTTAAAAAAACAGTTAGAGTTAGTGTAAAAAACTTGCAGAGAGTAAGAAATAATAATTTCAATCCTTCGTTTGCTCATAGCTATATCGCAGCAAGTATTCTTATCCAATACAAATAACTTCATCTAACCTTAACGGGTAAAGTCATTTTGTGTCTGAGTGAGTTTGCTAGTGAGTGACATAAAGCAAAGATCATATTTGAAAAGGATAATACTAAAACCAGGGAAAAAGCCTGCCCAAAACAAACCCCAACAGGTTTCTTTGTTTAATGCTGAAACCATTCTCCTAGAAGAACAGTGGTAGTACTATTTAACCCATAGCTGGAAGGATAAGGAGGTTTATACATTTCCAAAGCGAGCATAGCAGCGCGACTAGAGTACGAACTCGCTTACTACGATTCGACAGTCCAACGATTTAACCATTACACCACGAGGACGTCTACAGGTTCCTGTAAATAATTTCTATAGATATTTGTATAATATTTTTTTTTATATACCCATATATATTTTCCTTATTTAAATCACTTTTTTCTTTTTTATTTACTGTGAAATCCTTGTTTTGCATAACGCTTTGATTCGTCACACAATTGGATAGCTACAACTTGTCGCTCGGGAAATCCTTCCATATGATAGATTTTTTTAAATCTTATATATGAGAGCTATAAATCTCCATATGTTTTGCTGATAAATCATGATCATCTATTCTTTACTGTTTATATATATATATATATATATATATATATATATATATATATATATATATATATATATATATATATATATCACTGTTTCTTTACAATATTCAAAGAACATAACTATAAGATATTGCCTCAAATTACTATTTATTTATCTTTTTGCCAGTCAGTCGCTACACTTAGAAAGTCATAAACAGAAATGAACGTATCGAAATTATAGTAAGAGAAAAGCTAAGATTTATATGTAGCTGTCAATATTTTTTTATGAATAGACACAGGATAGTGTCCTGGTCCAAGGGCCAATAACAATCATGAGAGAGTTGGTTCAATATTTCAGTTATTCTTGGGAAAATGTTTATATGAAACATGTTACGAAAATGAGACATATCAAGATAGCATGGATGTGATACGTAAGATTTTGTAAAACGAGTTTCGACTGGAAATTCCTCTACTGAGCCACGTTTTGCAACATGTTAGAATGATAGAAGTGTCTTTGAAATTTATTCAGCTTTTCATTGTCTTTAAAATCGATAAGTTGGAATCCATCATGAATAAAATTGCAAGAAGATAAATTCCACATGAACTTATGTAAACAAACAACAGCTTTTATATAAATACTTATTTTCCTTTGCATAATAAACATCATCATCATCATCATGTCGTGCTTGTAGCACGGATATCCCTGACCCTCTCTCGCCACTTTTCCCTATCGTTCATCGCCTCTGGAAGGTCTTCTGGGCTACATCCCGTATCCTCACATAGTTGCTGAATGTATGTTCGTGCTGGTCGTCCTGCTTTTGCACGGCCATATGTGGGGGTCCATAAGAGTACATCACTCATGAGTTCGTCCCTGCTTCTCCAGCAGTGTCCTGCATGTCTGGTTCGTCTAAGTTGAATAGTTTTCGTGATAGGAGGCAGGTGGCCGTACAGTTGGTGTCTTGTGGGGGTGTTGCCGCCAGGACTTGTTCAAGATTGCTCGCAGCATTCTTGTGTAATTGCCGTCTAGCTTCTTCTCCAGCCGTTTTGATAGAGTGCATGTAGTGCATCCATATAGCAGTATCGATGCGACCGCTGCCCGGAAGAAACTGCGTGGTTGGTTTTCTGGCATGTTAACTCTTGCTGGTTTATTGCAAGCCGAAATCAGTTAAACAATTATTGTCTTCGATTATGTACGTTACAGAAATATATATTCAAAATAATTTTTAACAGATAAATAGTTCACCGCAAATAGATTATTTTGACCCATAGTAGGTATCATACAATAACTGATTTTTATACAACAGCAATGCTTCTAACAAAGCCTTCATCAGATGATGACTCTGGGTTCAGGCAGTGTTTCGGGGCCGAAGCATCATTACCACTAGCCCAGAGCGCCCCAGCAGTATCTCGTAACACTACTAGACTTTGTCAGATTGTTGCCGCTCAGTGGGATTGCCAGATCCACACTAATGCAGTTGGAGCCTTATCATAGATCTTTTCCATTGAGAGGATCCTGTCAATTTCTACCCTTCAGGTCGACGAAGGGGTGACCTCATAATCCCCAGAATTTTAAAACTCAAGCCCCACCCCTGTATTCTGTTTCGTATCATTCCTGCGATACTCATTAGACAATGATACCGTAGTCCACAATTTTAAATACACCAATAAACAATGTTTTCCACTCAAAACAAAGAACATATTGGAAAATATCTATGCATTAACAGCATAGACATACCCCACCCAATGCCTTATCTGATGACTGACGAAAAAACACTAATTAGCCTATCATCAGTTGTAAAATATTGTTGGACAGTCATTAAAAGTGGCTCAATGTCTTACAAAGAAGAAACAGATAAAACAAGGCAATATTATTTTATGATATCGACCAGTTGCTCAAAGATACTTAATAATTATAAGGATATTCATATATAATAATTATGTATTTTAAAATCTTTAAAAGAATTTTAAAAGCAAGCATGAAAAACAAAATTTGGAATAACTATATATAAGTTGGCGACCGTAGTGGAGGGTGACGCGAAGGCTCCCTTTTCGATAGCTACTACACCAAGGTGTAGGAGAAGGCGCAACTCCTTTCCCTGGATGGGTCCACTTTACACTAGATCCCTACCTTATAATGCCGAGTGTGAAGCAAGGAGGCATCAAGTACCATTTTTGAGTCTTTGGTATGACTCGACCTTGGATTGAACCCAGGTCTCCCAGGCCATTGGCGAACACTTCTTCACAGCATTCCTAATCAATAAACAATGAATTTATATGTCTGTTGTTTGGAGATATAGTGGTGTGTTGAACGTTGCCTTCTTCATGGTTTGAACTCAGACTTGCTGTTCTCCTAAACTAGTTGTCTACAATGACAAGAGAGCCAAATCTCCACAGATACATATGGGTAGAAATTAATCCATGTTTTTTCCACCGACATTAAAGCAAAGAGAACAGAAAGAGCCTCACCTGAAATTTGAACTTGATTTGATGTTTTCATTTTTCTGAAGTGAATATCTCTAAGGCAGTTTCAGCTTCACTGGACTCATTGCTCGATAAAATATTGGTCTACTGACATAAAGCGGACAGGAAAAAATATTTAGAGAGATTCTTCTTGAAAAAAAAAATTGTCTTCCGTACCTGAAAGCTAAAAAAAAAAAAATGGAAAAAAAAGACGTATACAATTTGAAAATAATAGCGAGTTTATTCAAAATCATAATTTCTTTTTCATAAATTTGGGGAATTAAAAAGAAATTGCGTTCTTTGTTTTACGTTTCAATTTTTTCAATTCATATTGAACAAGAACTCTAATTGTTACGCCGAATGTAAGTCGTCTTTATACATGTTATACTAACATTATGCTAACATTTTAGTACATTTCATAACTCATGGGTACATGCTTTATATATCATCATCATCTTGTTGTTGTTATTGCCGTTGTTGTTGTTCTTCTTCTTCTTCTTCTTCTTCTTCTTCTTATTCTTCTTCTTCTTCTTATTATTATTATTATTATTATTCCTTCTATCTCTACAACATCTCTCTCTTTCTTTCTGTCGTCTGTTTTTATTAAAGTTTCCGACCAGATTGATCGATATCCAGTATTTACAATTCTTTGATCAACTTGAAAAAAAAAAGAATATTGGAGACACTCCAAGCAAAAGAAGCAAAACAAGTTATATTCATTTTTTTATCTTTATATATATACATATATATATATATATATATATATATATACATACATATATATATATATTGCATCTAAGTACACCTATGCCTCCAAAATACACAACTATGTAGCAACACAAATACTCATTCATACCTGCTGTAATTTTCTAAAAAAAAAAAATCGGCAATTCTCTTTTTGACGATTTGTATTTAAGTTATTTTTATTCCTACACATTACAATGAATATGCTACTTACACTTATATCTTAATTTTATTATAAAGATTGAACTGATTTTTATAAGCCTCGAGACAGATTCTTTATATTTGCAGCTATTTTATAATAATTCCAGCCTGACCTTTTACGAACCTGTGCACTAGAAACCTCAAAAGATTTATCAACAATACGTAATATTGTCGTCTTGTTATAAAGTGTAGACTGGAGTAAATCTTATTGAAATTTCTTTCAAAAGTCTGTCAGATTTATAAGCGAGTGAAGTATCAGCAATGAACACACGTTCGTCAATAAAAATGTCTTATCCAACACAGAACCTATTTATTTAACATTTATTTAACCCCTGTAGGATATGACACGAGGTCAGTCGTTCAGAGGAATACATCTGGTTTGGTTTAGTTTGGTTTGGTTTGGTTTTATGGCATATCAACCCTTCTAGGTTATTTAATGCCAAATCCATTTTATATTGTAGTTTGAAAGACTTGAATAACGTCATAGACACACGCAACACACCTTCTGTTCAAAACCTCTCCGTTTCTTCGAGTGCTCTTTTTATAATACCCGTCTATCTCATTTGCATAAGATACCCGAGAGTCTGCGTTACTTTACGCGAGACTAAGCAAGTACAAAAGCGACTGTACGTCACCATTTCGGCTTTTTGTTTTCCGTTTGAGCGACTGAAACGTACGCAACGCAGCCACACGCAAGTCCGGTAAGTCATGATTTTTCCCCACATATACATATAAACAGTTCTATTTAAAACAATTCAGTTTAGTATAAGCTTTTCTTTACACACAGTTAAATGTCAAAGCATTTCTATTTCAAAGAATTCACTTTAGCATAAGTATGCAGTTTAAATGTCAAAACAGTCCTATTTCAAGCAATTCAGTTTAGCATAAATGCACAGTTTAGTTCTATTTGACCTATAAATTGGACCCTATCAGGTGCTACTACTCCGAACCAGAGTGGATCTAGGAGCGATGATAATGAAGAGGTACTCTACATTCCCCAAAGCTCGAGCATTACTGGAACCTCACCATCAGATTACTTAGTGTCATATCCAGGATACTTGTAAGGGTGAGGTGTCTTACCCCGCTGTTGAGAAGCAGTCAGTGTATTCTACAACCCCAACCGACTGGGCAAGAATACATCTGGTTTGAATTCTGAATTTTTCTTCTCCTAGGTTTGTTGATTGAAATGTAGAGAAACATTCAATACGAAAGACTAGATACTTAAATAACGAGTTATTCATTAAGCTAAGTTTAGATATATCGAGATTGAATAAGAAATTAAAAAAAAAACAATAACAAAAAATAAAAACAAAATACACACTAAATAAATAAACAAATCCAAAAATAGCAAAACACCAGTAGGCCTCTGACGTGATGCACGATCTGCGCATGCCTGATAGAGATGGACTTCCTGGCGCCTCAAAAAAAAATTCTTGGTCAGATCTCTCTACATCGTTCCACAGAGTAGACAGGTTTTCTTGGCTTGGGCAGAACTTTCCCTACCGCGAAATAGTTGTAGATCTGTGGAATTAAAATTGAGTTTTAAAGTATCGCCGTCTTTGTCTTTTTCCGACCTTAATTCATTTACAACTTCGGAAAACAGTTAAAGGATATCAACTGAATGGGGTAAGAAGGAAAAAGACACAACACGACATAAACCTCAAAATATCCCCATAACCTAGCAATTAACCAAATTCCACAACAAACCCTTCATATACCCCATATACCCCATAGATATGGTACAAGTTCGGAAATATGGGGTGCCTAGTGAGATTCAAATTCACTAACAATAGTCCGACAGACTAACTCGTTAACCATTCGACAACCCAATACATCAACATTTAAATGAAGATAAGAGATCAAGAATTCATTATATCTACTAAATAATAAGCACAGCGTTTGCCATGTGAAAAATATTGTAATATAAAATTTACACAGTTAAATAGTTTAAGTTATTACTATTCGACATTTGTTATTCTATTTATCAACTATTCTTATCTAATTTCATATTAATCATTTGTTTGCTCACAGTTAATAATATTTTTCTGAATACAATTACATATTATTCATTCGTTTACAGAGTTTCAAGAACTAATATATTTTTCTAATTGTTCTATTTAACATTTATTAATTGTTTACACACAGTTAAAATTGTTTCTAGTATCAAAAATGGTTAGATAGTTCTACTTGACCGATAAATGGGACTCCATCAGGTACAATCACTCCGGGGTTGAGAGGACCTGAGAGTAATGGCAGTAAAAGGATACTCTAAAACAGGAACCTCACCATTATATGAAGATTAATATCATATCCAGAACACTAAATTATGCATTGATACTTGATTTTTAAAAAAATGAAAAATTTATCTAGTCATTATTGTTTGGTTAACTTTCGTATTTCAAAACAATTTTAGTCTATATGAATTTAGGTTGGTATCATACTTCGTTTAGATCACTGTAATATTACGGACAGGCGATGTCGTCAATCAGTGAAGGTGTCACGAGACTAGCGCGTGCGGGCAGAATGACCAGCAAAGTTAGACGTGATTTTAAAATAATCACAGATGTATCATCACGTGTTTCACTAGTGACATCGAACATTCGAGGATCTTCGATTTGTTCTCCAAAATCTCTATATAAGAAAACAAGTAACGAGATTTTGGGGCATAGTTGAAGGCAGTTGTCAAAACGGGTGCGTTAAAGGTTCCGGAGGCCCCGACCCATCCAGCCCAGTCTGCTACGACCTATCTGCTGTGACAGGCGTGTGTCAAACTACCAACTCTCATGCACAGCCTGTCACCACCGAGAGGAAGGAAGAAAAAGGAACTTTTCGAGTTGCAGTGATCATAGCTAAATAAAAACGACTGCTATATTTTCTTCCCTTACCTTCGTGTTTGAGTATTTCTTTTTTTGCGAACTTCTTTCTTTACAGCACAAAACGTTGGTCCTATGGTACATCATGAAAAAAAGATTGCACACTTTTAATAATATATATTCAATATCAATATTATATTTAACTTGAGTAAATCCAGAGTTTTGCAATATTTTGATAAAGTGAGGTTAAATTCAACAACTTTAGATGCTTATGTCGAGGTTGTGAAGCTGACGAACCACACAGACAAACCACACTGGACTTACTTGCCTGATACTCTACGAGTGCTACACTTCGGATTTGTCTCTATGGCTTGAAGAACAGCCTCAGAGTTTATGGGTTTAGGCCTACTTTATCTTGCCTGATCGTCGAAGTTCTTGTAACCCGAGCAAAAGTTCTTCAACCATCTCGATATCATACTATAATCATCTTTCGTACAACAAATGAATTTAGTTACTTTGGTGGTGTTGAGGTTTGAACTTATTAAGGAAGACTGTTCCTGAATTAGACTGCATGGTACGCACAACAAATGAATTTGGTTACTTTGGTGGTGTTCAGGTTTGAACTTATTAAGCAAGTCTGTTCCTGAATTAGACTGCATGATACGCTCAATTTGAGAATCTATAACGTTATATTAAATTTAACTAGTGCTTAAAGACACATCAAATCCTCATGAGGTATTTTGTGCTAATGTCGTTATTCTTTTGGTTTCGTTTTATTTTACTTTTTTTCACAATAGTCAAGTCAGCAGGGGCTGTGCAATACACCGACTTCGTCTCAGTCGAGGGGTAAGACTCCATTTCTAACGAGTGTTCTGATAGAGAGGCTCTTACATTTGGGATTTGGGGAATGTGGTGTACCTCTTCATTGCCATTGATCCCAGGTCCACTCTGGCTCGGAGTGGGGGCACCGGACTGAGTCCGATCTATGGGTCAAATAAAACTGTTTGATGTTTAAACTGTGTGCAAAATAATGACTTATGTTGAACTGAATTGTTAGAAATAGAACTGTTTGACCATTTAACTATGTGTAAACAAATGACTGTCTAACTGAATCGTCTGTGATACATTGCAATACTTGAAATCATTTAACTATGAGTAAATAGCAATACCTGAAACTCTCTTATTGAGTGCCTAAATTGAATTATTGGTACTACATAGAAATACTTTGAACAATTTGATTGTGTGCAATTGAATGACTAGAGCTCAATAGAATAATTAGGGTTAAATAACAATAGCTGATAACAGTTCACTGCCAGAAAACAAAGGATTGATGTTGAATCGAATTACTTATGTTACTGGCTCATCAGTCTAGTAGATAGAGTGTTCGCCAATGGTCAGGAGACCTAGGTTCAATCCCAGGTCTTGTCATACCAAAGACTTTAAAAATGGTACTTGATGCCTCCTTGCTTAACACTCAGCAGTATAAAGTACGTCCCTCCCCTACACTTCGGTTTGGTTTGGTTTGGTTTCTTTGTTTAATGGCATATCAACTCTTTGTAGGTTATTTAATGCCAAAGCTATTCCCCTAGAAGAATAGTAGTGGTACTATTTAACCCATAGTTGGGAGGATAAGGAGGTTCATACCTTTCCTAAGAGTATTTGCCCGAAAGTGAACGTAATAGCGCGACTGGAGTACGAACTCGCATACTACGATTCCGAAGTCCATCGCTTTAACCATTACACCACGAGGACTCCCCTACACTTTGGTGTAGTAGCTATTGAAAAGGGAGCCTTCTGATCGCCCTTGACTACGGTCGCCAACTTTATTTACTTACTATATGAGTGGAATAAAGGAGCTTAGACTCATATTAAAATGTTATCAACAAAATGTGTTTACAAATCATATATCTAATATATATTCATAAATAGTATTTAGCATCAATTAACCTATAAAGTAAAAAGTAAAGTAGGCGACCATAGTCGAGGGTGACCCGAAGGCTCCCTTTTCGATAGCTTACTACACCAAGGTGTAGGGGAGGGCGCTACTTCTTTCCCTGGATTGCTCCACTTTACCCTTGATCCGTACCTTATAATGCTGAGTGTTAAGCAAGGAGGCATCAAGTACCATTTTTTGAGTCTTTGGTATGACTCGCCAGGTCTCCCGGGCGATTGGCGAACACTCTAACCGCTAGGCCAATGTCCGGTTATTAACCTATAATGTGTTCTAAAACCAAACCAAACTAAATCGTTTCAGTCTAGTGGTAATTTTGTAAAATGTTAGAGGTTACAGTTAGATCAAATAAATAATTGGTTGTTTTATTTTTTGGTTTTCTTTTTTAATGGATTTATATATTTGTTTGTTCATCGTACTCATATTTAAATACATACAGACTTTTAAAGTTTTAATGTATAATATAGTTTCCCTTATTCTAAGAAGTTTATTATGCTTTTTGTATTGGTATTTTCAAAGAGGTCCATGAAATTAATTGCTTTGTTGAATTTTTGGTGTTAGGTGCCAGTTTAATGTAGGGGTTAAGTCAATGTAGGGATCAGGTCAATGTAGAGGCAAGGTCAATGAAGACGTCAAGTCAATGTAGACGTTAGGTCAATGTAGGAGTTAGGTCAGTGATGTCAATGGGGAAATATTTTTCAGTATATGCCTTCCGGTAAGCCATGCATCTGGGAGGATTTTCATTTATTTACAGGAATAAGTCGTTGATATTGTGTGACGATACCCCCTCCCCCCCGTTACATCAACTTCTTCGAACCATTTCGCTTCTTGGCCGGTGATCATCTAGTAGTTCCGATAGGGGTATCGCACATTTCTTCATAGCTACAAGAAAAACAATCAAGGGAGTGGGAGAAAACGAACAAACGAACAATATGCTTGGGTTAACTCAAAGTGCAAGAGAGGAGTTAAGTAACATTGCATTCCCTTGTGCATATGTAGACTAACGCTAGCGTGGATTTCAAGCGAAGTTTCTACAAAGCTACTAGGAATGCCAACCCATCTTGATCGGTCTTCTCTCACTGGTACTGGTCACTTCTGCTGTCCGGTGTCGACTGACCACTCGCGTCACCCTTCGCCAACCCGCTCTCTGAGTTCCTTTGTCCAACTCCTACTGGCGTTCCCTTCCTACTTCCGGTCACGACGAGATCGCGGGCCCAGGCCTTTGTTTGGTTTCGCGCCAAAGCAGACAAAGGGATCGTCTGCTTGGCGGACCACCTACATAGGGTTACAATTGTTGAGGCCAATTCTAGTTCTTGATTGGATGATAGTCTGATATTGTGATGCCATTCCTTAAGAATTGGTTTTATTTTGTTTGATATGGATACGATAGGAAATCAATAATCCAAAAGGATAGATAAAAAATAAAATTGCAATATGAGCAAGCAAAAAAATTGCTCATAACAGTAATAAAATGTTCGTCAATGGTTGGTAATGACATAATGTTCATAACTCCTAAAAATTCACTCTAAATCGTTCAGTGGGTTTGATGGCGTAACAGATATAAACGTTTGTTTATAAGAATCTCTAAGTGAAATCATCTGGTTAGTTACAGGTTCAATCTTGATAACTGATAAAATAAAATAAAATAAAATGATCAGCTCCCATGATTGACAATAAACACCTGAAGAAAGGCGCATCAGCTGAAACGTTGTGAAGCAATTAAGATACTAAAATTATTTGGCTTAGTTTGCTGTTCTAAGACTCATGCCATTTGTTTAAAATGGCTGCTTCTAAGTCCGCCTCAAGAATCAGTTTTATAGTAATTATACTATCTTATATTGTTGTGTGTATCTAGCTATACAAGTGTTATTCTTTTAGAATACTTTTTAGATACTTTATTAGAAATTTCTGCACATTTTTGTGTACGGTAATTGTGAGCTCCTACAAGTGCACCAAATCAGAGTATCATATAAATAATCATATGATAATTACTTTCCTAATACGTCTCTCTAAGGGATAGATAGATAGATCATTCGTGTTTCGGAGAATATGTGATCTCATGATATTAGAAGTCTGCTGCTATTAAAATCCATGGGTTATACAGGGTAATTGAAAACTTTCTATTTTAAAAACCTAATAATTTATTTCTTCACTGTTGTTCATAAGTATTTTGAATTATAATTATTTTAAGGTCGGGAGTGACTTTTCAATTACCCTGGAGTTATTGCTAGTGTCAATTAAAGTTTTAAATGTTTTCATAATGCTGATTCATGTATTCAAACACACAGATTTTCTACTGAAATTTGAATAATTTGGTCACACATTTCTGCACAGAAGGAGGGGAGTTGCTATGGATTTGTGGCTAACGTTCTGGACTGTGACATTGTAATGAAAGAGTTCCATCTGTGGTCATGGTTTTTGGCTGATAGATAGATAGATAGATAGATAGATAGATAATGAACTATTGTTATTAGATAGATAGAAGGATAGATAGACAATGAACTAATATTATTTGATAGATAGATAGATAGATAATGTTAATAATCTAGAAACTGTATATGGTTCAGATGATCACGGATTACAAAGATCAATTTGAAGAGTAAATTTGAACCCGAGTTCATTTTTTAATGTGATATTTAATATATTGATTTGACATTTGATCAACTCGACATGAGACGACGTTTCCATTCGATTATTTGGTTATGTTGTGCAAACGAAATCCGATAAACACTGACGATTAACCGACTTTATTTATGTTAAATCTTTTCGACTCGTTAACTTTCGTCTAAGATGATGAGATGCAGTGGGGCGGGGATGGGAGGTTTACTATTTGCGAAGTTGGAGAAATCATTCGTTTTGAATGAATCAATTTGGCTGGCAGGAAAGCCGGTTAATAGCTATTATGAGGCGAACGTCAGTGCAGTAATTATCGCCGTTTAATCCCTCGGCTACGCAATAAAAGAAACGAGCTTTAACCCCGCTGGCACTTTATATTAAAAAAAAATGAAATATTTTTCAAAAAAATAAAATGTTTTCATTCTATACAAGTCGAAAAGTAACATTTCGAAATGATTAATTCCAACATCTCAGATTTGAAATACATATCACCAACCCTCAATGAGCGAGAAGGAAGCGACGCAAGTTTAATAGATGGGATCCTCTCGTTTACTATTGTTCTGGGTCAGAGTAGATATAGGAGTAATGTCAATTAAATAAAACTTCCAACTCCCTAAAGCCCCAGAACCGGAGCCTCAACGGAGGAAGCAGTTTAGTGTCATAACCAGAACACGCTTATTTTGGGTGGTGGTGAGGAGTCTTATTCTTCTGCAAGGGGCAGAGTCAGTATTCCCGACGTTGCTTATCCCAGATATTAAAATTTACTAGTCAAGAATTTATTTTTATGAGTACACAGTTTAATAGTAAAAACAGTTCTACTTCAGCTAATTCAGTTTGGTATAAGTACAGATTTTGTTTACACACAGTTAAATGTCAAAACAGTTCTATCTTAAACAATTCAATTTCATGTAAGTACAGTTACAATGTCAAAAACAGTTCCATTTCAAACAATTCAGTTTAGCATAAGCACGCTGTTAAAATGTAAATACATTCTAATTGTCAAAAACATTTCTATTTAAAGCTATTTAGTTTAATCAAACAGTTCTATTTCTAACAATCTAGTTTAGCATATGTATGCATTACCATTCCGGGCCAGAGTCGACCTGGGAGCAATGGCAATGAAGGAGTGCTCCACATTCTCCAAAGCTCCAGTATCACTAGAACCTCACTAGAACCTCACCATGAGATTTTCTAGAGTTATAATCCGGACACTCGTCGCAGGAGTCTTACCTCTCCGCAGAGAAGCAGTCGGAGTATTTTACAGCGCCAGCTGACTGGGCAACACATTTCAGGGATTAAACGATGAGGGACTTCGTGAGATAATATAGTTCCCATCAAACTTTTTCTCCAAGCTTTTCATTAAAGCCCAGGTGGTGCGACGATACAGTAGTAGCGATATGGACACAGTTTAGAAGAACTCTTCGGAGAAATCAGATTTTCATGTTATCGACAACCTGTCAGAAGCTGTCCATGTTTTACCAATGCCAAAGTGGACATTCCTTTGAGTCAATAAGATATTACTACCAAAGTATCAAACTGGTCTAATAATTTCAGAGGCTTGTCACTTAAAGAGAAAATGACTCCGTCTTGTTTAAAACACACTTCAATACAATTCTGGCTGCAAAATAGCATAGCGTAGTGCAAACTTGCTGGACTATCCCATCTTAGGAAGCGAGTTCAAACTCTAGTCATGCTAACATTCAAGAAAAAACTACAATAAGATAATAAATCGTTCACTTTCGTTTTGTCATCGAATAACCCATGAAGGCTGACATGCCATAAAACAAAGAAAAAATATTGAAAACCAAATCAAATCTATGCTGTCTTTTCCAAGAAAATCATTAGAAGGAGAAATATGATGAAGCACTGGATGTATTCTAAGAAATGAAGATTAAAAAGAAAAAGCCTGTCTGTCAATTATCGACTGCTTGTAGAATCTTTTCATTGCCTGATTCATGTAATTTCATTTCACAACGGATCACTTTGGAAATAGTTCAAATGACAATCTCATCAATGCATCAGACATCGCTCTGTTGTCGTTTATTCCTTTATAGTAGTTTTTTTCTTACTTGCAATTCCATTTATTCAACCAGATTTTCATCATTTCTGCGTCAATAAGAATATCAAAGACGCCCGATTCTGACATCCTTTTCCCAATATAATTTAGATATGTAATCTCAATACGAATGGCACTAATCATTACAGTAATCATTATACTATGATCTGAGTACTTTATGGGGTATGTCCATATTAATGGAAAGCCTTTCATGCACACTCTAATATCAAGTGTTTTTATTACTTTCTTTCGTCCAAATTCATGAGATGTTTCTTCTCTTTCGTATTGTTTATAATGGGTTATTGGCCGTTACATCTCTGGATAGTAATAAAATATTATCTTCGTGTGTGTGTGTGTGTGTGTGTGTGTGTGTGTGTGTGTGTGTGTGTGTGTGTGTGTGAGTGTGTGTGTGTGTGTATTTGGGTGGGTATATGTGTGGTTGTTGTGTCGGTTTATCCAGTTTTGAATATGAATCCTGCATATGTCGATAACTCGCTAGGATTCTTCGAAGAAAATAGACTATGTCTTGAATTGACCGTTGGATGCATGCTTCAACGGCCATAATCACATGCTTCTATCAGGCGGTTTTTAGTGAGAAACATAGCATTGTGCTAACTCTGAACTTTGTGAGTGATCACACATTAGTCAATGGTACAGTACTACGATGTAGAGAAAATTCTAAAGAATCTTCTGCTATTTTCTGTAAGACATGATACCATTGGCCGTTTGCATCAATGTATGTAGATATTATTGGTTTAAGATTATTGTGAAAATGTATTTTTACACCTTATACTGAATCTTTAAAAAAAAAAATGATAGCATTTCCTGAACTTATAAGTAGACCAATTCTTGTTCAAATGGTCTAAAAATTTTGACAGCACGTGGAGTCACAACCCTAAAATTCTATGTCTACGGATTAGATACCAATTCTTTTTCCGGGAATGACATTTCTATAACTGTAAACAAACATAAAAGATAAAGTTTTAAGTTATTTCTTCTCAGGCTGTTAAAATTTGAGATCATTCAAATGTGAAATGGCCAAGTTATTAGATAACGAAATGTTATCAATATTTCTGTTGCCCAGTCAGCTGAGGCAGTAGAATACACTGACTGCACCTCTGCAGAGGGGTGAGACCCCCCCACAAACGAGTGTCCGGATTATATGACACTAAACAATCTGATGGTGAGGTTCCAGCAGTGCTGGAGCTTTGGGGAATGCGGAGTACCCCTTTATTGCCATTGCTCCCAGGTCCACTCTAGCCCGGAGTGGTAGCACCTGATAGGGCCCTATCTATGGGTTAAATATAACTAACAGCATACTAATGCTAAACTGAATTGTTTGAATAAACTGAATAGATTGAAATAGAATTGTTTTTGACAATTAAACCGTACTTACATTTAAACTGCGTGCTTATGCTTAACTGAATTATTTGAAATAGAACTGTTTTTCGACATTAAAACTGTATTTACACTTAACTGAATTGTTACATATAACTGCTTGAATAGTTTGAAATAGAAATGTTTTTGACCATTAAACTGTGTACTTATGCTAAACTGAATTGTTTTATAAAGAACAGATTGTTTACTTAAGAATGGATTTGGCGTTAAATAACCAACAAAGGTTGATATACCAGAAAACCCAATAAACCAACCAACCAACCAAACCGATATTTCTGAAACAACCCGAATAATTAATTGGTTTCTTGATAAAACCACGTAACTGAGTGCAAATTATTAGTTTTAGATTGGAATACTTGAAACCATATGATTCTGTGTCAATATTAGAGTCAGGAGAAATACATGAAATTGTGTAATTGTGAGAAATTATTATTATTATAACATAAAAGCAGCTACTGAAAAAAAAAACACTTAAATATGCTTGAATTTTTTATTTCTCTCACTTATAATATTCGGACTATAAATCCCTCCATTATTTCTCTACTCTCAAATGTTTCGGTACAAATTGTGAAGCCTTTTTCTGGTGTTTCACCATTTCGAACCGAACCCTTGATTTAATCCACGAGTTGTGTGGTTAAACTACTCCAATTCTTATGAATTGAATTACCACGACCACAAAATCCAGCGAACACCTGCGCGTGCCATAGGGAAACACTGGACAGCTGTTTCGACCTTATTAGGTCTCATCAGCAGTGTATACCGTGATCTCCCCCACTGGAGATCGAACCAGCGACCACAGAATGCAGAGCCAAAATTCTACCACTGACAACCAATTCACATTGCACCCAAGTGATGCCAAATTAACTGACTAGTATTTCCGTATATCGAACTCAGGTGTTTACTGGATTTTCTGGTCGTGGTAATACAATTCACAATATAATTCCTCTACTTAAAAAAAAAGAAGTGAATGTACATCTACTCCAATTCTGTTAACGATAACCGAGTGTTAAGTTTTATTATGTATTCCTAGTTATTCTTACATTTAGGTGGGATATGAACCTGTAACCTTCATTTGAATTCACTCAGAAGCACTTTCTGAACAAACACCTTATCTGCTGTACCAAATGTCCTTACCGGAAAATTCGGAGTGAAAATTTTGAGAATTAGAAACCTAATATCTCCATCAACCTATGAGATACTCCTCTCTACAATCTTATCCAATATTTTTATGTAAGCTCATATGGCAATTTTTAAAATTGAATTATTGATATTAGCAAAAATATTGATCGTAGAAAAAGTTTCTAATGAATAATGATATTTGTTCATAAATGATCTTAAGCTACTTAACGCGATATAATTTCTTGCAAAAATACCGATATGATATAGAATATTTTTGATAAACTTGGCTTGTTTTCTGATCGGTTGTTTTTTTTTATTGTTGCTGCTTTTTTTCTGTTGTCGGGTTATTTAATGCCAATAAAGAAACAACCAACTAACTTTATTCAGAATATCATGGTATATACATGCATATTTACCAACCCCTCCACTCGGGCAGGATATGACATGAGGTCAATTTTTAAGCGGAGTTTAACAGGTTTGGATTCAGAGTTTTCCTTCTCCTAGACCAGTTGCCTCACCAAGGCTGAAGAACCTAGTCTGCCCTACTATTTTACCCATAGCTGGAGGGAGAATAATTGGATTCATACCTTTCCCAATGGTATTAGTGCTATGTGAAATGCAATCAGTCTCGTCCAGGATTTGAACTCGTATCGCCGTGTCCATTTCCTACGACGATAACCATTACACCACGGGCACCTCCATATAAATCTATCATGGTATATGATTTCCTAAACTGCTTGGTATAATTACCTCCCTGTTTGCTGGATCAATAGAATACTCCAGCTGCAACTGTGCATATATTACTTACAGGTTCACTCTAACCTGGTGTGGTAATGTCTGTTAAGATTTTATCTATGGGTCACATAGATCGGTTCACTTATTTACCAATGATTATTATTGTTAGTTATTTGAAACCATACGGTTGCGAACCAATATTTGCATTAGAAAAGAATACTTTATAATTAGTGTTACTAATACTAAATACTATTTGGCTATGAATTAAAAAACGATTAACAGAATTGTAGTATAATGGCCGAGGGATTTCGTTTTATGCCTTTGGGTTTAGTTAGGCTGAGAACCTTTCGGCTCAGTGCATGGGTTACTTAGGTGCAGCATTAACGCAGGTGTTCGCGCGTGCGCGCGAAGCGGACGTGTCACTCAGAGATGTCACAATAGAAACCCGAGACGGGAAACGGGGCTAGGGAGTGTGAATGACGTCACGCACCGGAAGCACGTGGAACATTTTGGGAGATTTGAAAAAGTCAGTTTGTTGAGTTGAGAACTAGACACCGGACGAGAAGGGTCGACTTTCGGGGCTCGCAGAGGCGAGACGAATTTGCGCCCTACGGGCGCCGCACGAGATGGGGGAATGATGAAAAAGCCAGAATAGAAAGAATGTGTATCTCTCTCCTTATGTCGAAGAACCTTTAAACTCAAAGGTATTAAAAAGTTTCTTACCTGAACTAAGAAGTCGTAAGTGTTTGTCGTGTTTCAAGATTCCTATGTTCTATGTATATATGTTACGAACATTCTATGTCCATTTCACACATGTCCGGATATCTGGCTATGTTAAAGAATGAGTAGTGTTCGGTGGAAATACCTCAAACTATTCAACTGTGTGCCGACAAATGAGCATTAACTACCCGTTTAAGAATAAAATTACCAACAAACTATTCACTAACAGCTCGTATATGTATAAAAGATTTGGCATTAAATATCAAGAGTTGATATGCAATAAAACACCAATCAAACAACCGGATGAACTTCTTTCAATATTTAAATATTGTTATTTGACAGTTTATCTTTCTTTTGGATATCCTGCTTGAATATGGAACTTTTTGTCAATAATAATAGATCACTATGATTCTTCGAAGAAAATGGAATACATCTTCTTGGATTGACGAATTGAAGTATTCTTCCACGTTCATATTGATATGCCAACTTTGTTGTAAAGGAGATTAATCTCATTTTAGTTCAGTGTAGACTGCTACGTTCGAGGAAAAAATCCTAAGAATCATCCTCTGTTTTTTGTAACCATTCAGTGGGATGAATTAGCCGTTTTGCAGAGATTTTAAATAACAAATTTATAAACGACGATTATAAACCATACAATAGACCATGTGCCAGAATTTCACTAAAACTCTGTTAACGACCTCCACATAACTTTGTGACGAAAATAATTTGGTATTCATTACATTTTTGACATCCATATAAACGCACAAAAAATAATTTAAAAAATTACAGCACAAGGTCAATTGTCAATATTTACCTCTCATCACTCTTCACTGGTGTAATGGTTATCATCGCAGGATACGGACACGGCGACACGAGTTCAAATCCTGGACCTGACTGATTGCATTTCACATAGCACTAATACCATAGGGAAAGGTATGAATCCAATTATTCTCCCTCCAGCTATGGCTAAATAGTAGGGCAGACTAGGTTCTTCAGCCTTGGTGAGGCAACTAGTCTAGGAGAAGGAAAACCTGTTAAACTCCGCTTAAAAATTGACCTTGTGTCATATCCTGCCCGAGCGGAGGGGTTGGTAAATATGATCACTCATTTTCAACATTTAACATATAAAGTAAGTAAAGTGAGCGACCATAGTCGAGGGTGACCCAAAGGCTCCCTTTTCAATAACTACTACACAGAGGTTTAGGAGAGGGTGCTACTTCTTGCCTTGGATTACACCACGTTACCCTTGATCCATACCTTATAATGCTGAGTGTTAAGCAAGGGGGAAACAATTGTGATTTTTAAAGTCTTTCGTATGATTCGACCTATGATTGAACCTTGATCTCTCGAAACACTGGCGAACACTCTGCCAACTAGAACAATATGATAGAGACTAAAAGGGGCTTTTCATCATATCTAATGATTATTTTAATTTTTTTTTTCAAAGATCCAATGCAGAACTTAATAAAATTCCTTTAAAAAGAGATAGTATATAGTTTATTGTTTTCGAATATATATATATATATATATATATATATATATATATATGTGTGTGTGTGTGTGTGTGTGTGTGTGTGTGTGTGTGTGTGTGTGTGTGTGTGTTCTAACACAAAGATTTTTAACCCTGAGGCTGTAGAATACACAGACTGGATTTCTGCAGGGGCGTAAGACCCTCTCCCAACCAATGTCCTGGATATGACACCAAACAATCTAATGGTGAGGTTCCAGCCTTGGAAATTTAAGGAATGTGGTATACATCTTAATTGACATTACTCCCAGGTCCACTCTGTCCAGGAGTGGTAGCACCTGATAGGGTCCGATTTATAAGTCATATTGAACTGTTTGACATTTAAACTGTGTTCAAACAAATGACTGATGCTTAATTGAATTGTTAGAGTTAAATAGCAAAACTTGAAGACTTGTGAACTTGAAGAATTGTGTGCAAATAAATTATGTATAGTAAATAGAATTATTCCAATTGAATAGAAATTCTTGGAACCATTTAACTGTGTGCAAAAATGAGCTCAATCTCATTGAAAAAATTATCAACAAAATCTGTTTACAAATCATATGTATTTAATATATATGTATGAAGAGGATTTGACATTAGGAGGTGCCCGTGGTGTAATGGTTATCATCGTAAGAAATGGACACGACGACACGAGTTCAAAAGCTGGACGAGACTGATAGCATTTCACATAGCACTAATACCCTTGGGAAAGGTATGAATCCAATTATTCTCCCTCCAGCTATGGGTAAATAGAAGGACAGACAGGTTTTTTCAGCCTTGGTGAAGCAACTAGTCTAGAAGAAGGAAAACTCTGATTTTAATCCTGTTAAACTCCGCTTAAAAATTGACCTTGTGTCATATCCTGCTCGAGCGGAGGGGTTGGTAAATATGATTAGATAACCTCGAATAGTTGTTATGCCACAACACCCAACCAAACCAAATAATATATATTTAATATATATAAATAAAGAGGATTTAGCATTAAATAATGTACAATGGTCGATATGCCATAAAATCAAACCATAGCAGTTATATGATATACGGAAAATATTTCAGCATTTTACTGAGGGATTTTTTGAGAGATGTTAAAATCTGCACATAAAAAGTTCAATTTTGCTGAAATAATCAATAAAAATATATTACTAAACATTTCGGTTCTAAAAACTCAGAATGTCTATTGAAACAGTAGCGGTATTTCTCCTTAAATTAGCATATACCTGAGCCAGAAAGCTATTCTAAAAATAGCACTTCTATTTCGAGGAGAAATATGCACGAACATATTTTATCATTATTTTTTCTATAAAACTTTTTAAAAAAGTACTTTAAATCATTGAACAAAAAAATCATTGAAAAGAATTATCCAAAACATATGTACGTATATTGTACGAAAAATCAGTCGCTTTCTCACTATAAACCTCTGCTCTTTGCAAACTGTTCAGTGTGATCATTGTAAAAATCCAAATGCAAAAAGAATTTTTGGATAGATTTTCTCCAAATTTCAGTGAATAAGAGAGTTTTTTAAAGACCGAATTAAAAAGAAATGCTCGTCAAAATTAGTAATTTCCTAGTTTCTTAGTAATAAGGAATTTCAAATAAGCTGGAATAACAATTTTTCTTCTCCCCTCGGGTATAATTAATAGTAGTGTTCTTCATTCTTTGATTGGCAACTAGTCGAGGAGAAGGAAAACTGATTTAATCAATTTGACTAGACAAACCTATAAGTTAGCAACAGATTTATCACTGAATATGGACTGCGAGATGTGTCGGATAAGCCATTCCACACGGTCAGACTTATTTTTGTGGAAAGGTCAAAGTGCTGAAGAGTTCAAAGGCCATTTATGTTGTTTTGTTTCACTTTCAGACTTATACCCTAAGGAAAAGTATTATTACCCAAGGGTCAATGGGTCAAATAGCATCACTGCCGTTTTTCTACAAGGATGGCTTTGGGACAAATAACCTACGAAGGTTGATATTCCATCAAACAAAGAAAACAAAATCAAACCAATTTTCATTGCCAATATTTTCAGGTTCAGTCTGACATGAAGTCATTATGACTGTGTCATTTAGGTCTGTTGAAGAATTATGAGAATCCGTTTGGGCTATGTAAATTAAAAAACACCCTTAAAATCAATTAATCAATCAAACGATCTCGCTATGAAGATTGTTCCTCGACGAAGCAATTCTTCTTATCTAAATGACTTTCTTCAATGTTATGAAATGTTAAGCATCTTGAATAAATAGGTTCATCTTACGAAAAATTAAGAAAAAAAAACAAGTCCCACATCTTAAACAGTACATATATGTCGAAGTTCTTACATTTTGTAACAGAAGGTTTTTAGGTCTGTCTGCGAAGTCACTGGGTGCAATGCTGAGGAATTGTAAACAAAAAATGCCTCTTATGATGGAAGGTCAACACACAGACAGACAGACAGACAGAGAGACACACACATATATATATATATATATATATATATATATATATATATATATACACATATTTATAATGTGACGTGTCAAAGACTGAAAGAGAGAGAGATTGAGAGAGAGAGAGAGGGGGGAGGATTTGATCGCATTTGAAAGTGCTTGGCCCGATAAACACAACAGTTTGTGCGGCGACAGATGCTATGAAAAAAAAATGCCTTAGTTTTGTTGCAAGGCCACGAGCCCCGGGTACCGAAGGCACAATTCACTAAAAATGTTCATAATTCATTTTCTTTATATTTTGACTTGTTCCAGACGTATCAAAATAGTAAATATTCAAAATTATGTTCACCTTGTCGGTCATTTGATTGCATTTGAGAGTTTAGGCACAGATGGTAATTGAGACCGGAGAAAAATTTCTTACACGTTTGTAATCAGATAAGTTTGATCAAAATTATGTCATTTCCACGAACTCATGGGATGAGAATAAACATATCATCTGTGTCATTTGCACTTGAGTAAAACCCCCGTCTCAAAAGGTTTTCTTAGTTATGGCGAAATGGATGTGAGGCTCTTACTTGAAATTTCAGAGTGAGTGGAGTCATTGCAACTTTTCAGTTGCTGACTCCCTGGTAAATCTCTGACTTGGAGCGGTTGTATTTGTTAGGGTTTCATCTATGGGATGAATTGATCTCTTTGAGATAAGGAAGTGTTTATCTGTCTTAAATGATTGTGAAGATAGAAATTTGTTCTTATATAGGCGTTTACCCAACCCCTCTTCCATGAACAGGATGTGACACAAAGTCAATTTTTAAGCAAAATACAGTTGTTTTGAATTGACAGTGTTCTCTCTTTTAGAGTTGTTGTTTTACCAAGGCTAAAGAACCCAGTCTGCTGTACTATTTTCCCATGGCTGGGAGAAAATAAATGAATTCTTGTCTTTTCCAAGGTAAGAGCTGACATTCCGTAAAACCAACCTAACAAAGAACCAGTCAACCAAAATATCGCAAATAAAAGGGAGATAATTGTAAAAAAATAAAACAAAGGGAGATAAATAAAAAGACAAGCAATTTTTCATAATGTCGAATACCCTCGGTAACCGAAAAATGCTTTAGAAGCTTCCTCTTTTCATGTTTTCATTTTATTTTATATCTATTCATATAATGTATATTTATTTATTGCTGCTATGCTTATCACATAGCTAATAAAATAAAGAATTCTGTTTCTCTTCCTGATTGTTTTCTCAAGGCAATATTCGTAAATTTGATAATTCAATTATCATATGAGAATCTATCCAACGCCTCTGGAGTGATGAAATCGTCATGGTGTAGTGGCTAACTTTCTAGACTGTGACATCATAGAAATCGATTTCGAACCCTTGTCACACTATTGCGTTCACTTTTGGACTAATACCCTTGAGAAAGGTAAGAATCACCTTATCTCTCCAGTTAAGGGTTAAATAGTACCACTACTGACCGTCTGCAAGGATGGTTTTGGCATTAAATAACCCACGAAGGCTGATATGCTTTTAAACTAAAAAGATTACAAATCAAATCAACTCATCCGTCACAGACAGGATATGAGGTAAGGTAAATTTTTAAGTGGAATACAGTTTGTTTGAAGTCAGAATTTATCTTCTGTAAGACTGGTTGCCTTATCAAACGAAAAAGCTCAGTTTGCCTGACTATTTGCTCATAGCAGAAGGTGAGTTGATAGATTCATACCTTTTCCAAGGACATTAGATCAAAGAAAAATACAATCAACCTCGTACAGAAATTGACCTTGTGTCGCAGATTCCATTATTTAAAACTATAAGCATGACCCTCAACGCTACTCCCAAGGCCAAATCATGAGGTACACATTTGAAGTTAGCCACAATTCTGTCTTAGGTGACAATTCTATTTTAGAAGAAAACTGGTTTGCTATTTGAATTGTTTCATTTGTTTTGAAACAATTTAACAGCGTTTAATCCTGATACGATTAGCAAACTAAATCATCAACAGAAATTATTTGGTTATAATAATAAATAAACCCATGAATAAGTACACGCCCCCAAAATTTTCGACGATGAAAATTTTATTTCCTCCACAAACGAATTGCCCAGTCTGCTGGGGCTGTAGAATACTCCGACTGCATCTCTGCAGAAGGGTAAGACCCTCAATAAATGTCCTGTTATGACATTAAAAAATTTGATGGTGAGGCTACAACAATACTAGTGCTTTGGGGAATGCGGAGTACTCCACCACTGCCATTACTCCCAGGTTTACTCAGGCTCGGAGTGGTAGTACCTGATACGGTGAGATCTATGGGTCAAATAGAACTGTTCAAGAGTTAAACTGAGAGCAATTAAATGAATTATGCTAAATTGAATTGTTTGAAAAAAAATTGTTGGATCGTTGAACTGTATGAAGCAAATGACTGATGTAATGTTAATCGTTAAAGATACATATCAGTGCTTGGAACCATCTAACTTTGACATGCTAAATTGAATATCTAGAAATAGAACTGCTTGATCATTTAACTGTGTGTTGACAAATAATCGATTGTTAGTGATACGTAACAAGACTTTGAACCAGTTAGCTGTGTGCAAAAGAATGAGCAAAAATTAATAGAATAACCAGTGTTAAATAGCAATACTTGTAACCCATTAACGCATTTACTGTGTACAAAAAAAAGATAAATAGTAATAGAATTATTCTTATTAGATATGAATACTTGAAACCAATTAACTGTGTACAAAAAATAAGCTCAGGTTCATTTAAAAATCTTATCAAAAAACGTGTTTACAAATTATTATCTAATATATATGCATAAACATAATTTGGCAATAAATGGTTGATATGCCATAAAAGCCGACCAAATCAAATCATATTTCATATATACGTATCAAGATGATCTGGCATTGAATAACCAAAAATCGTTGATATGCCATAAAAGCCGGCCAAATCAAATCATATTTATTTAATATACATGTATAAAGAGGATTTGGCATTAAATAAGCTACAATGGTTAATATGCCATAAAGCAAAACCAAACCAAACCAAACTAAATCATGTGTCCGGTCAGTTGGGGTTGTAGAATATACCGACTGCATGGGCACCCCCCGCAACGAGTGTCCAAGACACTAAAAGATTTGATGATGAGGTTCTTGTGATGCTGGAACTTCGAGGAATGCAGAGCCCCACTTCATTGCCGTCGCTCCCAGGTCCACTCTGGCTCGGAGTGGTAGCACCAGATAGGACTCTAATTATGGGTTAAACAGAACTAAACTGCGTACTTGTGCGAAACTGAATTGTTTTAAATAGAACTGATTTTTTGTATAAAAATGGATTTGGTATTGAATAACCTACAACGGTTGATATGCCCTAAAAACCAACCAACCAACCAACCAACCAAATCATATATATTTAATATATATGTATAAAGAGGATTTGACATTTAATAAGCTACAATGATTGATATGCCATAAAACCCAACAAAAGAAAACCGAACTATCCAAAACCGAAAAGACTAAGATTTTATCATTTCTATGAGAAAATCGGTGACCAAAAATAAAATTCGGTAAATTTTATACGTATATGTTATTATACATTATCATATATATCATTATGTTTATTGTTGTATATTATTATATATTAATTAGTCACGGAATCATATTAAGATTGATTTATAGAGCTTCATACACCACACATGTTTTTTCAACATAATCTCCTTCCTGCTTATGGCAGAAGTACTATGTAAATACATACTACATTGACGCACCACAGTTACCTTTTTATCCGTTTAAAGTGATTGTGAATGTTTATTTTTTTTATAATTTATTGATAACTTGGAAAACCATATAAATGCTAGATATTCTTGACACCATTTAAATGTGTCAAAATTATCATCATTGTATAGGAATAGATTAAACCATAAAATTCAGTGGATTAATTATACTTAAATAGAAATAGTTACTTGAAACTGCATTATTATGTATAGAAGTATCATAACCAAACGGGGGACATCTCCACTCTAGACGGAACCCCTCTTAAACTAATAGACAAGTTCACTTACCTAGGAAGCAGCGTCGCATCAACCGAAAAGGACATCGAAACGAGGTTAACGAAAGCATGGACAGCTATCAATAGGCGATCGATTATATGGAAATCGGACCTAACCAATAAAATGAAACGCAGTTTCTTCCAGGCAGCGGTCACATCGATACTGCTATATGGCTGCACTACATGGACGCTAACAAAACGGCTGGAGAAGAAACTAGACGGCAATTACACAAGAATGCTGCGAGCAATCTTGAACAAATCCTGGCGGCAACTCCCAACAAGACACCAGCTGTACGGCCACCTGCCTCCTATCACGAAAACTATTCAAGTTAGACGAACCAGACATGCAGGACACTGCTGGAGAAGCAGGGACGAACTCATAAGAGATGTACTCTTATGGACCCCCCACACATGGCCGTGCAAAAGCAGGACGACCAGCACAAACATACATTCAGCAACTATGTGAGGATACGGGATGTTGTCTAGAAGACCTGCCTGAGGCGATTAACGATAGGGAGGAGTGGCGAGAGAAGGTCAGCACGACATGATGATGATGATGATGATGAGTATCATTATTATTAACCGGTTCATTGACCTAATGAGTACTGTGCTCGCTAATGGCCCCTGGAGACCGGGGTCCAAACCAAAGAATCAAAAAAATGGTACTTGATCCCGCCTTGCTTAACACTCAGCATTGTAATGTTCAGATCAATGGTAAAGTGGAGCAATCCAGGGAATGGAGTTGCGTACTCTCCTACATAACTACACCTCTATGTAGTTGCAATTGAAAAGGGAGCCTTCGGGTCACCCTCGACTAAGCTTGCCAACTTTATTTACTTTTTTATAAGTATTAGAGAGGAAACCTTGAATCTATTTGACTGTGTAAATTATCTCCATTAAGAATAGTAATTTGAATCAATGATTCTTTATAAATGAACCTTATTAGTATTTATCAGAAATCACCAGTTCTGGCAAAAGTACTGATTTTGGCATTATGAAAATCAACAAGTATGATATTTTGTCGAGTAATTGGGAATATTCCGTTTTAAGAGTAGGAAAGGGAGAGAGGATTTGATCCAATAGAGAGAAAAGCTCGTTAAAAAAAAGATTGATTTGGTTTGGTTAGGTTTTATAGGCTAATCAACACGTGTAGGTTATCTCACGCCAAATCCTGTTTATACATATATATCAAATATATAGGATTTGTTAATGCATTTTACGGCTCTTTTTTTTCTTTTTTGCGCATAGATAGATGGGTTCAAGTATTTTTTATCAAACACGAATAATTCTATTTACTATTAATCATCCGTTTACACACAGTGAAATGTGTTCAAGAATTCCTTTGTAAAACTAACAATTTAATATCAGTTTGTTTGTTCACATTTAAATGGATAAATATACATGATTTGTCAGTGAATAGTTTGCCGATAATTTCATTTTTGAATAAGTTAAAACTAATTAGTTTTCCCACTAGTATTGTAATTGTTTCTTCACAGGTAAATGGTTTAATTATTATCTAACACTAATAATTTTATTCAATATTGATAATTTGTTTTCGAACAGTGAAACGGTTCCAAATATTGCTTTTTAACTCTATTTATTCTGTTCGACAGTATCCAATTATTTGCACGCAGTTTAATGGTTCCAACTACGGATATCTGGAACCAATAATTAAATTTACGAAACACAGTTAAAGAGTTTCGAGCATTGCTATTTAATTATAATAATAAATATTCCTCATTCATTTGTATACAGTTAAATGGTTTCAACTATTGCTATGTCACACTAACAATTCAATTAGACCGTCATTTATTTGCACACAGTTGAATGGTCCTATACTTCTATTTCTAATAATTCAGTTTAACATTAGTTATTATATTGCATCCAGGTCAAATGTCAAACAGTTCAATTCGACCCATAAATAGGATCAAATCAAGTGCTACCATTCCGAGTGAGAATGGACATGGAAGCAATAGCAATCAATGAGTACTCCACATTCCCCAAAGCTCTTGGACTGGAGACCCACCATCAGATCGGTTTGTGTCATATCCAAGACAGTCGTTGGTGGCTTTTTAAAACCTCTCTGTAGAGAAACAGTCGGTGTATTCTACCCTCCCCCACCTAAACGACTGCGCTCAGATGGTTTTGTGTCATATCCAGGACACTCATTGGTCTTACCTCTTGGCAGAGATACTGGCGGTGTATTCTACGGCCCCTCCAGTGCTCAGATGGTTTATGTCATATCCATGACACACGTTGGGGTGGGGGCTTACCTCGCGGCAGATATCCAGTCGACTTGGTTGTAAAAAGATTGAGGAAACATAAAAATATTAGTTGAAAGAAGTGGAAGTAAGTCCTGGTTGATAAACCGAAAAGAAAGAAAGAAAATACGAGAAAGTTATTTGAAGGGAAAGAATTTGAAAGAAGAGAAAAGAGAGAAAGGTTTGTCGAAATATAAAATGCTGAAGCAGTGCTAAATTACACCAAAAGCAGAAAGTAATGTTCGATCGAATGCCACCTTGTCAGTGAGGCTTAGAATAGCCTGACTGTATTACTCCCTCCTTCTAATAGGAGTGTCCTTCGTTTGACACAAAACTGTATCTGGGGCAGAGTCATAAGTTCTCGAGATCTGGGAAGCATGGTGTACACTTTCATTGTCATTACTCCCAGATCCACCCTGACCGGGATTGATGGTACCTGTTAGGATTCCAAAAGTTAGTAAAATAGCTCTGTTTGAAACCTATTTGTCTTGGATAACTGAATGTAAATCAATTGCAGTAATAGGCAATTAAAGTAATAGGTAATTGATGATTTATGTGTTTACTAAGGATCATTATTATTAGTTACTTGAAACTATAGAACTGTTTGAAAAGAAATGATTATTATTATGCAGAAATAAATAATTGAAAACATAATTGGGTATAAAATAAAAGTATTATATAGGGGAACTTGAAACCGTATAGCTGTTAGCAAATTATTGGTATAAAATAAGAATTGTTTAAACATTATAATTGTTGGCAAATTATTGGTATTACATAAGAATTGTTGAGACTATATAGCTGTGGGCAAATTATTGGGATTACATAAGAATTGTTAAAACTATATAGCTGTGGGCAAATTATTGGGATTACATAAGAATTGTTGAAACTATATAGCTGTGGGCAAATTATTGGGATTACATAAGAATTGTTGAAACTATATAACTGTTGGCAAATTATTGGTATTAAATAAGAATTGTTGAAACTATATAACTGTTGGCAAATTATTGGTATTAAATAAGAATTGTTGAAACTATATAGCTGTGGGAAAATTATTGGGATTAAATAAGAATTGTTTAAAATATATAGCTGTTGGCAAATTATTGGTATTAAATAAGAATAGTTTAAACTATATCACTGTGGGCATTTTTTTTTGTATTTGATAGGAATACTTGAAACCTTATAACTGTATGACATAACACTTAAATCCAACCAGTCTACTGGAAGGAAGGAAAGAAAAATCAGTTAAAACTCGGAGAAAGGAAAGAAAGAAAAATGCATTAAAGTGAGTGATACTAAACCTCGTAAAATCAGTTCAAGTAAGAAAGAAATAATGTTTTGAAAGTCAAGTGAGAAGTTGAAAAGAGAAATACTGAAGAAATGTCTTGTGGAAGGAAACCAAGTAAGCGTTGAAAAACCGAAAAGAGTTAAAATAAAAAGAGAAGTGTTATTTCAAGAGAGAATTCGAAAGTAAGGGATGTTAAGAAAAGTTTGTTGAAAATTGGGAATATTTCATTGAAAATGCATAGAAATATTAATAAATGCATCGAAAGACTTAAAATTTTAGTTTTTATTCTCCGCAAGATGATCACTGAGAAGTTACTTGTTGTAGTTGTGGAAAGGTCTGTCGGAGTAGAGCTGGAATGAAAAGCCATTCATATTTCCATGAAAGGAGACCACAGGAGTATTATCCAATAACCACCAAATACAACAATACCTGTCACACACGTGGAAAAGAATACAAGTCAGTGGGAAAGCTTAAAAGGCATATTAAGATTCAAAGAAATTCTATAACAGTTTACCATAGGATTAAAGAAGGAGAGAAGATTTGATTAAAGGAAGAGAAACTCAGTTGAAAAAGATTGAGGAAAGACATAAATATCAGTCAAAAGTAGAGAGGGACAGTCTATTTAAAAGATCGTCAACTTGCTATGATATAGCAAAAAAAAAAAAAAAAAGAAAATCAGTTGAGAGGCTATGAAGGGGAAAATCGGTTTAAAGGTAAGAAAAGATCCTGATAAATTGACGAAAAAGCAAATCCGTTTATAGAAAAGAAATGTCGGGTCAGGTGAACAAAATGTTCATTGAATGCGAGAACGAGGCGGTATTTTGAAATGGTAATGAGAAATGATAGTTGAGACACCGTAAAAGAAAAGAGAGAACAGACAGTTCATCCTATCTTGTTGACACTAAAGTAAATAAGGTATGAAAATAAAAAAGATAGAAAAAGCAGTTGAAATGAAAGTAATGCCCATTGAAAGGGGAAAAAAAAAGAAATGGACAGAAGTGTGTTAAATGAAAGACAAATAGATAGAAATTTCCGTCAAAGCGGAAAAAATCATGAAAGAAGGGAAACTATTGATTTGTTTAAATGACAATGAAAATCAGTTGAGGAACAATTAAAGAAAAGAAGAGAACAGTTTGCCTTATGAAGAAAAATAACAATCAGAAAGTGGTTTAATATATATATATATATATATATATATATATATATATATATATATATATGTGTGTGTGTGTGTGTGTGTATGTGTGTGTGTGTGTGTGCGTATATATGTATGTTTGTGTACCTGTGTGGATATATATATGTGTGTGTGAGTATATATATATATATATATATGTATCTGTATATGTGTGTGCATATATGTATGTGCGTATGTGTGTGTAGATATGTATATGTGTGTGTGTGTGTGTGTGTGTGTGATAAGAATAAGTGGAAAAGTGGATAAACCAACATTGACAACGGATTCAGTCATATTGGAAACAGAACTTCATTATAATTCTGACGAAATTCTGTTTCCAATAAAGAACGAAATATGACTGAATGTAGTCAGATTTAACAAAATCTACAATTTCTCCTCACACCTGATAATTCCCAAGATGACGTGGTTCGCTTGTGGGCTGAGCGGTATGATACTAAGTCTAATGTAAAGTTGGGTGGGTTTCGATCACAGCTTCAAGCTTCCTACGTGTCTAACCACACTAAAGAGTTGTGATACAACAAGGCAGTGTGTCTGTGGATGACTATATATATGTGTGTGTGTCGAACCAGAGAGCAACAGCAATGAAGGGGTACATAAATATATGATTAACTTTTGGTGGTTGATAGAGAAATTAAAGCGTGAATGAAAGTGAGAAAAATTGGTTGAAATACAGCGAAATTAAGTCGGAAGAGTGCATTGAACATGGAGTTATGAAGAATAATAAAATCCGTTCTAATAACCAAATTGATTCGGTAAAAGTCAAGTGAAAGGAGAGGAAAGATGGAAAAATATTAGCTGAAGATAATTAAAGGTAAGAGCTAAATACCAATTTAATCTTTAAAAAAAAAAAAAGTAAGCAGAGAATCGCCATTCAATGCAAGAAAAAAAAAATTAAAGGACTGAAAACCAGTAACTTGGCAACGTAACCCCTAAAAGAAGGGAGCGGCTGACAAATTAAGATGAAGAATAACTAAATAACAAAAGGAAAATCATTTAAGACAGATAAAGATATGAAAAGGTATTAAAGAATTGAGTGATTAGTTTTAATGGCATATCAAACTGTCTGGGGTTATTTTATGCATTGCTGTATCAACGTTGCATTGTATGTTCATACCTACATTTTGTGTTGTTTCTTCAGAACGTTCTTTCACATCGATATATACTATGGATTGCTATCTTATACTAATGTTGTATATTGACCTATGACCTGGCCGGGCTGTCAAAATAGGAAATACACCAAAGTAAATAACAGGTACACCCGGTCGAGAAATATTAGAATTATAACCTTGACCGTGGAGGGGTTGAATGAGTGCAATTGTGACGCCCACAAGAAGAAGGGGGTGTTGAACTATTATATAACTCAGTGAAGACAGGAAGTCAGTTAGTTTGGAGACCAGACGCGGTAGAGAAAGCCAGCACCCGGCAAAAGGGGCCTCGGGACCCCCGATTGAGAGTTTGGAGATTAGACCAGTTGGTGAGAAGATGCTGGATTGAGGAACATATCCCAGAGAGGCTGGGCCCCCATGTCCCCGGTGGAGCAGCCCAGGAGAACGGGAAAGAAACGCGGTTATGGCCAATAGAGTGGGGGTCAATATGTTGCTGTTTAGTTCGGTCTCCAACTCCCTCTCACGCACAACCCTTTCAAATAAAGTGAGAGGTATATTTTTCTAAGAACTGTGTCGCTCGTCTATTATTGTGTCGTCGTTATGATTTTGCATGCATCAGCATCCCTAATAATTTGCACACAATTATGTGACATTAAATATTTCTATCAAATACGAATATTCTTCAGTTGGTTGGTTGGTTTATCAACCTTTCCAGGTTATTAAATGCCAAATCCTGTTTTTTACATATATACTGAATATATGATTAGTAAATATCTCTTGTAGATACACACAGTTAAATGATCAAACAGTTCTATTTCCAATAATTCAGTTTAGCGTAAGTCAACAAAGCTAAATAGTTCCAAGTATTGCTCTGAATCAATAACAATTCAATTTAACATCAGTAATTTTTTTTAAACATCAGTCATTTGCTTACACCCATTTAAATGATCAAAAAAGTTTTTTTTGTAAAAATTCAATTTAGCATAAATCATTTGCTTGCACACGGTTTAAATATGACTAACACTCCGGGCCAGAGTGAACCAAAGAGCAATGGCAATGAAGAGGTACTCTGCATTCCCCGAGGCTCCAGTATTACAGGAGTCTCGCTAGTAGATTGTTTAATGTCATATCGAGGATACTCCTTGGAGTCATACCCCTCTGCAGAGAGGAGGTGCCCGTGGTGTAATGTTTATCGTCATAGGAAATGTACATGATACGAGTTCAAATCCTGGACGAGACTGATTGCATTTCACATAGCACTAATACCCTTGAGAAAGGTATGAATCCAATTATTCTCCCTCCAGCTATGGGTAAATAATAGGGCAGACTAGGTTCTACAACCTTGGTGAGGCAACTAGTCTAGGAGAAGGAAAACTCTGAATTCAAACCTGTTAAACTCCACTTAAAAACTGACCTTGTGTCATATCCTGCCCGAGCGGAGGGGTTGGTAAATATGCATACCCCTCTGCAGAGATGCAGTCGGTGTATTCTGCAGCCCCAGTCGACTAGGCGGTAATAATCTTTAGACATATTTATTTACACACAGATAGAACCATAATGGCAACGACTATTCCGAACTTGTAAATGTTAGTACTCCACCTATGTGTCAAATAGATGTTTGCCAATTATTTGTATTAAATAGGAATACTTGATATTATATGAACTTGAGAAACTACACAAAAGATAACAAGGACTCTACAATGTACGCAGTCACTTAACCTCTAGTCCAAAAATAACCCTGTACGCGTTGAGATACCATTAGAATTAATCAGGGTGAACTCATTGTGGCTTAATGGCTAATGTGCTGGGCTGCCACTTTGAAGTTAGCAAGTTCGATCTTCAGTCGCACTATAAGATTCAGTTTCGGACTAATACCCTTTGGAAAGGTATGAGCCTCTTTATATAGGTTGTATTGTATCACTGGTGTTCTTCTAAAAGGATGTCATTGGCATAAGGTATACCACGAAGGTCTAAACTTAAATTGGCGACTGTAGTCGTGGGTGACCCGAAGGCTCCCTTTTCAATAGCTACTACACCCCGGTGTAAGAGTGAGGGCGCTACTCCATTCCCAGGAATGCTCCATTTTACTCTTGATCCTCACCTTATTGTTCTGAGTGCTAAGCAAGGAGGCATCAAGTACCATTTTTTTGAGTTTTTGGCATGAATCGACCTGGGATTGAACCCTGTTCTCCCGGACCATTGGCAAACACTCGACTCATTAGGTCATGCAATCAATCATTTAATTAGAATTTACTAAATTTTGCTGAGTCCGTCATGTGGGCTGTTAGCTACATGCAGTATCTTCAGTTCGTAATTAGTCACCCATGAAAGTATTGTTGGTTGTTGGTTGATTGGTTGGTTTTTATGGCATATCAACCTTTGTAGGTTATTTAACGCCAAATCCATTTTCTGTGAATAATTAGTTCTATTTCAAATAATTCAGTTTAGCATAAGTACACAGTACAATTATTAAAAACATTTCTATTTCAAACTATTCAGTTTATTCAAACAGTTCTAATTCATCTAATTCAGTTTAGCATAAGTACAGATTCTGTTTACACAGTAAAATGTCAAAACAGTTCTATATTCAGTTTAGTGTAAGTACAGTTCTATTTCAAACAATTCAGTTTAGCATAAGCACGTAGTTTAAATATAAGTATTGTTTGTCAAAAACATTTCTATTTTAAGCTATTCAGTTTAGTCAAAAAATTCAGTTTAGCATAAATATGCCGTTAGATCTATTTAACACATTGATATGGCCCTATCAGGTGCTACCACGCCGGGCCAGAATGGACCTGGGAGCAATGGCAATAAAGGGGTACTCCGTATTCCCCAAACCCCCAGCATTACTGGAACCGCACCATCAGATTGTTTAGTGTCATATCCAGGACACTCGTTGGGGAGGTCTTACCCTCTGCAGAGGTGCAGTCAGTATATTCTACAGCCCCAGCCAACTGGGCAATGTAAGTATTGAGCATGTTCATCGTTGCTTTTTTTTCATCTGGCGAGAACTAGTACCTTCAACGTGACTTGACCGTAAGTCGTATTCAGAGGGTAACTTACTAGAAAACTTGTTACCTCGTAGTGAATATACTGGGGTGGTACCGTAAGCGAGTAGGTCCCACTGGATGATACGTCGATATTGGTAACAAGAGTGTCCTCGTGACATATTAATCCCGAGGATAGTATAAATATTCTCCTTGTCCGCCAACCATGCTTTCTTTAGTTCAAGTGTTTCAAAATCAAGGACTCAAAAGTCCGATAATGTACTTGGAGAGAGGAATAACTAAGATGAAAAGTGGCGTAATTTCCACCATTTACAATGCTAATATGTCATAGAGCTGATAGACTGGTATTTATTATTTTCCATCCACAACTTCAGCTTGGTACACCAAATGCTATCAAGAAGACCTGCCAAGAGCGATGAATGATAGGGATGGATGGGAAGAAAGAGAATCAAGGGACTCCGCGCTGTCAGTACGACCTGATAAGGATGATGATCATAGTAAGCAGGATGGTAAATTAACCATTAATTTACCGTTGATTTTTCCTTGATTCCGTTTTCACTTTTGATACACCATCTATTCCATTTTATTGTATTTCCTGGGTAAAATGCTAT
>CAUZXS010006435.1:87500-92500 GCA_963585895.1 Sepioteuthis lessoniana
AAGAGATCTACATTTGTCCATAGGAGAAAAATCTGATTTTCTAAATAGTCGTTTTTTCATATATATTTATATACACACACACATATATATATATATATATATGTGTGTGTGTGTGTGTGTGTGTGTGTGTGTGTGTGTGTGTGTATAATTTTGTGTTGAGATACACAAATATAAATCTATATGTAAACACCAGATTTATTTGCATGTGTACACATTTGCAGAAAATTCTCTTTCAGACACGTTTCTTTTAATATGACAAACTTGGATAGTTTTTTTTATGAAGTTTTTCTTACCACCAAATAAGTTGCCGCAAACGAGTTTCAAGGTTGTGCAAAACGCGTTCAAATATTTTTTTTTAGTTGTACTTAGATTAATTTCGATTACTGTTGGCTATTCTCGACAATGTTAGTTGTTACAGCGTTCTCTTTGACATCCAGAAAATCGTGGTTTTATAAAGTATCGATATAAATTTTTGAATGAATGTTTTCATCATTTGTTTGGGATGATATGTGTCAATGGTTTAAACCCTAGTGTCAAGTTCAATGTAAAATTTAAAAAAAAAAAAACATCGTTAAGAAGCATGTGATTGCGATTTTTTTTAAAGGTGTAGATTGTTGCAAATGACGTGTTGGATGCATTTAAAAACCGGATAAACCCTCCTTGAACGCCATTTTCAAGAAAACATGTTTTATATCGGTGCATATATTTAAAACGACATCGGGCAATATCAAAATGTCTTGCTGACTGAAAATTTGAAATAATAATAATAATAATAATAATAATAATAATAATAATAATAATAATAATAATAATAATGAGACGCACAAACTCCTCTGGGACTTTGAAATGCAAACAGACCAGTTAATCTCGGCCAGACGACCAGACCAAAAATAATAATCAAAAAAAAAAAAAAAAAAAGAGAGAGAGAGAGAGAGAGAACTTGCCGAATTGTGGACTTTGCTGTTCTGGCTGACCACAGAGTAAAATTGAAAGAAAGCAAAAAGATAAGTACGTAGACTTTTCTAGGAAATTTAAAAAAAAAACTGTGGAACATGAAAGTGACGGTGATACCGATTGTAATTAATGCGTTCGAAACAATGCCCTAAAAATTGATAAAGAGGCTGGAGGACTTAGAAGTAAGAAGACAAGGGGAGACCATCCAAACTACAGCATTATTATTATACAGCCAGAATACTGAGAAAAATCCAGGAGACTTGAGTAGTCTTGCTGTCACTCAAACTCCAGTCAGAAACGCTTGTGTGAAAACCTCTGAAAAGAGCAATATATATATATATATATATATATATATATATATATATATATATATATATATATATAATAATAATAATAATAATACAGTGATACCAATCGTAGTTGATATCCGTGCGGAGGTCTGCCAAATTCTGGAAAAAGTAACTGGAGGAGCCGGTGATCGAATGAAGTTTCGAGACACCCCAGACCACAGCAATGTTAAATTAGCTTAATAATAATAATAATAATAATATATATATATATATATATATATATATATATGTATATATATATATATATATATATATATATATATATATATATATATATATATATATATATATATAGTCGTACAACTAGAAAACATTGAACACCTTTGACACAGCCTTGATCCTCATTAGCGGCAACCTCCCCCCTCTCTCTCTCTATATATATATATATATATATATATATGTGTGTGTGTGTGTGTGTGTGTGTGTGTGTGTGTGTGTAATCGTACTATTGTTACAATAATGCACATGAGTAAGTCATAGTATCTTTTAAAAAGTCCCTGTTAACTAGTGCAGGAAAACTTGACTGTAAACCCTTCTCACACTTACACACAACTGTACATTATTCTAACGAATGCGATTATATAAAGTTTTTTACTCACCCAAATATTCATTAACTTCAAATGAATTTATGGAACAGCAGTCACTTTGAGGTGAATCTAGTTTTTGTCGTCTCTTTCAAATAGAGATTTTACTGCACCATATGAATGCACACCCATACATCTATCTATCTATCTATCTATTTATTTATCTATTTATCTATCTTGATTATGTTGTTATGTATATCTATAAATAAAAGATACTCGATATGATTGATGGAGTGTATATATTTTTAAAGTTAGGATGCCGTATACACTGTCAACGGTACATGGCATATGTCAGTTTTTCGCCTATGCGTTTTTCAGGACAAGTCTTGACTTGATTACGCTGCATCGGTGAGAAACTGATAGTAGCCAAGTATCGCTGACTATGTCTGATTCATATATATATATATATATATATATATATATATATATATATATATATATATATATACATGTGTGTGTATGTGTGCATACGCATGGTTATAATTTGTATATCTCTGCTTTAATATTTGCAAGACTGTTTCAAGTTTGAAAAATCACTTTAAAGGACATATGCTAAGTGTAACCGTCCACCCATGCGTTGCTGGTGGACCAAGAGACGGCAATGCTCTGTAAAGATGTACCCCCCCCCACATATATATATATATATAGTTTTACCAGGTTTGTTTCGTGTACCATTTGCTGTCGCTGGTGAAATAAGATTGATTCTTGCTGAATCCTCTAATAATGTGACCTATTTTAAACTACCAATTCCTTAGATATATATATATATATATATATATATATATATATATATATATATATATATATATATAAGTCAATGTGTACTTATATATTCTAACTAGACGATGTGTTTGCTAGTCTTCCCTATCAGTACATATTGGTATAAGCAAATGAATTTATATGGTTGAATTCAATGATTCCTTAGGACTAGCATTCTCATAACTTGTCTTTTATATGACGTTTTAGCCGACATACGCATCATTTTTCGTCAGAGTTATATTTCCATCTGCAATCTTTAACTTCCGGTTTAATTTCAAGGCATTTTGAACTCATAGCTGTTGGACATGGCAGAAAACAAGCCACAAAAACCATGTACTGAGCCAAAAGAATCTTTTGGGTTAAGTGTTCGCTTTCAAAATCCCCAGAATTGATCAATTAACACGACGTAAAGGATGGACACTTCAGCTAAAAGATTTTTTATAACAATAACAACAACAACAAAGATAAGAATAGTATTCAAAAATTATTCTGACAAGTACACTCCCTTTTGTTTTGTTATTCATACGACGTTTCTACCGACATATTACCCGGCTTTCAAATGCTAGTCAAACCATAATTTTTTGCAAGTATATTATCAAGTTTTTCATCGATAATTAAACTGGATTTTTTATTCTGACTTTTGCAGCCGACAAAGGAAAATCTCAGAAGGTACTCTCTTGATTCCTTTTTTAAATTCCAAAATCCATGTCCATAGAGCTACTAAAATGTGTATTTTTGTATAGAAATTTTCTTTCCAATATATATACGTTGTGTAGGAAAAATGTCCATTGTTTCTTGAGAAGAGGTTTTTTTTTCGAGAAAACTTTGAAAGGCGAAACGAGTAAAAGTGTCCTAAATTGGAGTTTCGATTTACAATGAGCAAATAATGCTAAACTTTTTTCCTATATTTTATTTCATAAGAACTTTTTTCACAGATCTTTTTGCTGAGCAAGTGTTCGCTGATTTACAATGAACAAATAATGCTAAACTTTCCACCTATATTTTATTTCATTAGAACTTTTTTTCACAGATCTTTTTACTGAGCAAGTGTTCGCTGATTTACAATGAACAAATAATGCTAAACTTTCCACCTATATTTTATTTCATTAGAACTTTTTTTCACAGATCTTTTTACTGAGCAAGTGTTCGCTGATTTACAATGAACAAATAATGCTAAACTTTCCACCTATATTTTATTTCATTAGAACTTTTTTTCACAGATCTTTTTACTGAGCAAGTGTTCGCTGATTTACAATGAACAAATAATGCTAAACTTTCCACCTATATTTTATTTCATTAGAACTTTTTTTCACAGATCTTTTTACTGAGCAAGTGTTCGCTGATTTACAATGAACAAATAATGCTAAACTTTCCACCTATATTTTATTTCATTAGAACTTTTTTTCACAGATCTTTTTACTGAGCAAGTGTTCGCTGATTTACAATGAACAAATAATGCTAAACTTTCCACCTATATTTTATTTCATTAGAACTTTTTTTCACAGATCTTTTTACTGAGCAAGTGTTCGCTGAGCATGTAAGATTGAAAGAAGTCCAGGCAATATACCGGTCGAAATGTTTTTTGAACAACAAAAAACAAGACGTAGTTTGATTAACTGAATAATATTTTTGGAATGTCAATCAGCCTTTTCACAACTATAGACAGTATGAGGATACTAGTTCTAAAACATCATTAAACAGTAACGATAACTTGTACATTGAAATAAAACGGAAATATATGGATGTACACCTAAATGGGATTTTATTGATAGATAAAGAATCTATTTACAGCGCATTTTTTATATTTAGAAATATGTAGATATGTTTGTGTGTAAGTGCGAGTTTTTATATAGGCATGCCGGTGATTTTGAATATATATATATATATATATATATATATATATATATATATATATATATATATATATATAAAGGATAGTTGTATATATATAAAGGTTGCAATATTTACAGAGAGTGCTCAATGTTGGGGTAGAGCAAATGTATGCAGTATAAAGCAAAAATTAAAATTACAAATTGCCACTAATAGTTATACGATGTTCTTGACCTTAAGGCTGTACTACATAATGAAAAGAAATAAGCGTCACGATGAAGCGGAACAGGAAAAACACGGATTATGAATTGGAATTGGATTTACAATTTAAGATATTCGATTAGGCTATTTGAAAACTGACAAAACAAATTTATCGTTAAAAATTATTTCAATGATTTTTATTCATTCTTTTAATTAAAAGCTTAAAATTCCGTAATTCTCTAAGATTATAATTTTACATAGTGGTGTCATAGGAAGTTTAAAAGAAACCTATTTTCATGTTAGGTGTTTATTTAACCCTATT